>CM067518.1:27204094-27261594 GCA_034509495.1 Acestrorhynchus altus
TAGCAGCCAAGTAGGGCGTAGTCTTTGTGTTGTTGTTGTTGTTACACAACAACTGCAGGGTCCTAATGACCACATCCAGCTCCCCCAGTGTGGTTCACAATTTGTAGAAACATCCAGCATTCTCCCGAAATGAAGTGTATTAACAAGTTGTTTATCCTCCTTAATGACCACTTACCTAATCATCTCTGACAACAAACTCTACAAGACTTTTGAAGGTGATGTCTGTGGTATCTGTGGTGGTGAGGTGGAGCTGCTGTGGATTGGAAATGTTGTTCCAGCATCTCCTAAAGCAGAAAAGAGCAGATGCACCTGTCTCTCAAAGTAATGGAGAAAAAAATGGGATTTGGGACTAAGTCACCTTCCTCTATAGCTTTGAAGTTCAGTTCCAGTGCTTCCATGTCCAATGTAGGCGATGGTGGACAGGCATTAGAATGGGCTCTCTGCACTGTGTTCCTCTCGTAAGAAGATTCCTGTTCTTGTGCCAGTCTATTCCTTTGGTCGGTTCTCCCCAGATAGAAGTCTAAGGTGCTACATCGAACCAGCAATGGTAGGTACTTATTTACACCAATAAGACTAGGTCGGACTCGCCACTCTGACCTAGTCTTGTTAACAATGTGGCCATCATCAGTGTGGCTCAGGTTTTCCGACTGACCATTTCTTCACGTCCATCACATTGACTTCAAGAACCATCCATTCAGTTACTGAACAGAGACCCTAAACCTTTATCTGCCACAATCAACCAGCCTGGTAGGGTTTACTGAACAATACATCCACAGTTTCACCAAGAACTAGACAACAACATCACCATTCTGCTTCTGAAAGCCTACAACAGTAAAGAGAGAGGCTTAAGCGTGGTCACAGTCCCACAGCCTAGTCACCCCTGCAGCTGACATGAGAATAAGCAGATGTTTCTTTAACTGTGGGCAATGTTGTTAATGAAGATGGTAAGAAAGTGCATGCCCTGACATAGAGCCCTGAGGAACACCCTGAAAGGATCCTATGGGAGTGGATTGTTATACATAATTCAACAGATTTATTTAGCCTTATTCATTGGTTTAACACGTCTGATTCATCACAACAGCTAATTACCAAGATAATTGCAAGCAGGGAGCTGAGACGAGGAAGACCCAGAGGAAGAGTTAGAGGGAAAGGATGTTCTCTGTATCTGAAAAAATACCAATTCAAATCATTTTATATAATACAGGACATATACATACCGCCTGCAACAGGCAGGTCGTAGTAATCTAAGAAGGGTCCGAGATGCAGACCATTAGGCTTTAAACACTACTTTTTCTAGCTCTGTTCTGTAATTTACATACCATAACATTATGACCACCTCCTTGTTACTACACTGATTGTCCATTTTTGTCCATTGTAGTTTTATAATTACAGACTGACCCCACAGGACCACCACAGCGCAACTATTATGTGGGTGGTGGGTCATTTTCAGCACTGCAGTCACAGTGACATGGTGGTGGTGTGTTAGTGTGTGTTGCTCTGGTACGAGTGGATCAGACACAGCAGTGCTGCTGGAGTGTTTAAACCCCTCAGTCTCACTGCTGAACTGATATCCAGCCAACAGTGTCCTGTGGGCAGCGTCCTGTGGGCACTGATGAAGGACCAGAGGATGACCAACCAAGGTGGAGACACTAGGTAGGAGTGTCTAATAGCGTGGACAGTGTGTGGACATAGTGTTTAAACTCTCCAGCAGCACTGCTGTGTGTGATTCACTCGTACCAGCAACACACACTAACACACCACCACGTCGGTGTGACTGCAGTGCTGAGAATGACCCACCACCCACATCATAGCTGCACTGTGGTGGTCCATGTATGTATAGCGTATATTATCCCCGTGTGTCGTGTGTGTCGTACATTCTATACTGTGATGTTTTCGAAGTACAGAACAAAGCACTACTGTACAATTCTGTGGATACGAACATTTGCTAAATGCTTTGGATACAAATATCAAAATGGATTTTATGCCTCTAACAAGCATCTTTAAACTGACTCGAACAAGACAGCGCTGCCTCGCAGCTCTGCAGGGTTATTAGGAAGGATCAGGTAGCACTTGACAAAGCCTTTTAATGACAATTAAGATAAAAGGGCAACACAGACATGAAAAGGAAAGACAAGCTAAGACAAGGGTAACATAAGACGTCTCCGAATCCACCTGGGCGTTTGAAGTTGGAGCGCCTCATTATTAGGCCTCTAATCACTGCTATCGTGCCAAACGTTTAAGATGAAGATAGGAATTAGGCCAAGCTGCTATTGTCTGACCATTCGGGTAATGTCTCGTTAGAGAGTAAATAAAGAGAGTGGAGTGCTGAGTCCAGTCTGTGTCTCTATGGATCGTCAGGGCAGATAATGCCCATGCTGCTGGACTGGGAAGTGCAAATAAGGGGAGATGGATTGAAAACCCTCCCACAAGGCTTTAAATTATCTCAAGCTTTATCTCTCAAAGGACTCCACAGAGTAGAATATTTCATTTCATTGCAAAGTGTGTCTCAGAACTGCCTGCTGCCTCCTGAGTAAGGTTGCAATTGAGAAGAATTGAAATGTTAAAACAACATCATGCAGCAAATTTACCTTAAATTTTCAGTTCTAGAAGCATGTTGATGCTTGGAGAACGGCATTTCATTCCCACTCTAAATCATACCACTGCTGGTCCACTACAGAACTTTGTTGGAGCTGCACAAGAACCTCTCTCACCAAATCTGTGTGTGGAGGTACTGTGGACAGTGCCAATATCAAATCACCTGTTGTTGAGTGCAATCAGTGGTTCTACCTTTTCTGAACACACACTCCGGTGCTCTATTCCAACAGGACAACACTCGTCCACATTCTTCTGGCTTCTCAAGATCTCGCCTTGAAGACACAGATACTACGCCTTGGTCGGTCTCATCTCCAGACCTGTCCCTGATTGAAAATGTGTGGGAAGCGATTGGGCGCTCTATCAACACTCCACCCCTACCACACCATCTGCAGAACTGAGTGAGAACGTTCAAGCTGCATGGGATGGATCATCACAGGACACCATGTGGAACCTCTACAACTCCATGCAGAGACATCTGGCATGTTGCGTTAAACCTGACTGAGAGACACAACTTCGGGATGTAACAATTTGTACAACTTTTTTGGTCATTTGTGTATCGTTCAGGTTGTCCAGAAATACACATCTGAGTGAGAGCTCTCTATTAAATTACACTTCCCACATATAGGGGGAGCCCTGGAGTAAAAAAAAAGATTGTTTAATGTATCAGTATGTAATTTATCTGCAGAAACAACTTTGTTGCAGTTAATTTGCATATTTTTCTGTATATGAATATCAATGTATCCAGTATCCCACTCTGTTTATATCCCGATATAGATATAAATATCGATATATCGCTCAGCCCGTATCCCGCTGTGTTTATATCCCAATATAAACCACCCAGTAATGTGGTTTGAAATTTATTAACCTCAAAATACATTGACTTTGTCTTGGTTGACAGGGCAGGTTCCTGTCATCTGTTTGCAATCTTGATATTAGACATCTTTTTACAGTTGGGTCGGTGCCCAGTTACCTGTTTACCACACTGTCTTCTGCTTTCTATTTGCAAAAAAATAATGTCATGACAGATAATGATGGTCTACTCTGAACGCAGTGCTGAGAAATGTTTCAGGGAAATATTACACATTGAGTTTCAGTTAATTAAATCTATTTAAAGGCAGCAGAATGCTTACAATGCTAATGACAACAGTGTTAACCTGCACACTAAGCACAAATTAACCAATGTAAGACCTTTTGAAAAGATCAAAGGTTAAGAAATGATAATTATTATTATTATTATTATTATTATTATTATTGATGTTGTTGTTATGGTTGTTATCATCATTATTATTGGTGTTACAATGGTGCTTAAAAGTTTTGTGATGTTATGGTGCTGTTAAAAAAAAAATATTTTTCTTTATTTTATTTCCACATTCATCAAAATCCTAAACAGAGAAAAGGAACAAATCAAACAAATGAGACAAAAAATATTACACTTGCTTGTTTATTTATTGAGGAAAATAACACAACATTCCATACCTGTGAGGGAAAAAGAATGTGAACCTTTGGGATCAGCAGATCATCTGAAGGTGAAATTAGAGTCAGGTGTTTTCAATCAATGGGACACAATCAGGTGGGAGTGGGCGTGGCCTGTTTAATTTAAAGAACAGGGATTTATCAAAGGCTGATCTTCACAGCACACATTTATGGAGATTGGAAATGTTACTAAACCCTCTCTTAAGAACTTGGACTCCATCAATCCACAGTCAGACAGATTGTGTACAAATGGAGGGAATTCAAGACCATTATTACCCTCCCCCGGGGTGCTCCACCAACAAAGATCACGCCAAGATCAATGTGTGGAATAGTTCACCAGCTCACAAAGGAACCCAAAGGAACTTCTAAGTAACTAAAGGTCTTTCTCTTGTTGGCTACTGTTAATGTTCATGAGTCCGCCATCAGGAGAACACAGCAATGGTGAGCCTGGCAGGGTTGCAAGGAGAAGATACTGCTCTCCAAAAAGAACATTGCTGATCATCTGCAGTTTGATAAAGATCACGTAGACAAGCCAGAAGACTGGAACAATGTTTTGTGAATGGATGAGAATAAAATAGATCTTTGTGGTTTAAATGAGAAGTTTTCTGTTTGGAGAAACGAAAGCACTGCATTCAACCTGTTTTGCTGCATCTGGGCCAAGTCAACTTACCGTCACTGATGGATCAATGAATTCTGTGGTAACCTGCGATGGACTGGTGTCCTGTCTATTCCTGCCTCGCACCTGATGACTCCAGGTGGGCTCTGGATCAACTGTGACCCTATTCAGGAAGAAGCGGACAAGATAATCAGTGAATGACTGTTTTGTGAGGATTCAGACACAAAGTCTCCTCCATCTATGTTTCCTGCCTTTAACATGCATCATCTGAACTTTGTGGGTTGGTGGTTCGAAGTCTAGTCATAGTGTCTCTTTAACAGAAATGTAAAAATTTTAACTGCACCCACTTTCATTTTTGGCTTTAACCTCTGCCTCACTTAGAGTTTTATGAAAGCATTAACAGGATGGCCATCTGGAACAAATCTCTACCTCTTTACCAAAATGATAAAGGTGATTTTTAAGGCTGTGTTGCATGATTTTGACAAACATTTAATTGTCACAAAAAAGAAAGCATTTATAGGAGACAGTCAAACAAATATTGTTATTGTCAGAGCTGAAACTGCTCAAATTTGTCTTCATTTGAAATAAAAAAATTAAGATATTAGATTTATGTTTAAAGTTGCACAAAGCTTTGATCAAAAATGTACTTATTTGGTGTTTAATTTGTAATTTAATTCAGTTGGTAACAAGTAGATTTTAGCTGATAATTCATCCCATCTTTGTTAATTAGAGTAAGGTTTTTTATGGTGTGTGTATCATGTCTGAAATTTACTCCTGAGATCCTGAGATATAAAGTCTAGAGCACAGCATGGAACTGCCCACAAAGTGTCTCAGGTTCTAAGAGTTAAGACGTGAAAAATTGAAACTGTGCCACTGCAGTTAATCCTCTTTGGGACAAATCTTTGTGAGCTTGTCCCACACTGAAGTAAAAAATCTTGGATATTAATTACATCCAGTGTCCGACTGTGGCTGGGTTAGTCCTAGACATGAAATGGTCTTGACATCATTATAATAATGGATCCACTGTGGAGTATCTATAGACTTAAGAAAAGCTTAATTTGTCTGACATTTGCAGCACTCTGTAAATGCTTAAATCAATTTAATCCAATAAAACGCCTGTAATGGGCACTATAGAAGTGTAGGATTAGACAAATCTCTGCTTACATCATCAAGCAGGAATCAGTTCTTTTATCATGGACATATAATTATGTGATTATTTTAATTCCATTAAATCAGACTAGTTTGTTGAAGTCATTCCACAAAGCTGTGCTAAACTTTAGTGAAGTGATAATTGCCCATACTTAGGAAAGAACATTAAACTAAAAGGGGATTCTTAATAAAGCCAAATATTCTACTGAAACTAAGGATAAATAAAGATCCATTTAAATGCATAAATGTTTGTCCATCTGGTTAGATGGTTATTCAAATGCACTCAGCATTAAAACAATATTTGCAGTAAAAAGTTGCCTGCAGACGAAAGTGTGGGATTGTGATCAGGATCAATCAATGATTATAAATGTAGACTGATCTGATCAATATTTATTGATGTACACATACAGAAGTCCTGCCTGTCAATATGATGTCGGGTTTACCACAACATGCCAGACGTCTCTGCATGGAGGTGTAGAGGTTCCTAATGGTGTCCTGTGATGATCCATCTCATGCAGCTTGAATGTTCTAACTCAGGTCTGCAGATGGTGTGGTAGGGCTGGAGTGTTGATAGAGCGTCCAATAGCATCCCACACATTTTCCGTCATATCCAGGTGAGCTCCTGAGATGGCAGCAGGCCATTGCAAATCAAGCTGTTAATGAACTGTATGGCTAAATTTATATCTTAACAACAAAAATACAATAGACACTATAGTGTTACTTTCCTACCTTTGTGGAAGCAGAATTGGTATATTTTTTTTACAAACAACTGTTAACAAATTGAAGGCTGTCAGATGGGACTCAAACTGGGCATTATCAGCTCTGAGGCCTTGCATTGGGCTTCTAAACAGCCAAGCACCATATGACTGCTCCAAGGGTACAGATTCCTAAAGGACGTTCAGAATGGTTTGGCGTTCTTCTTTATTATAACGTTTTAAGAAGGCATCATTGAGCCTTGGCTATTTCAAGCATTTTCATGAGAACTAGCTAAATGTCGGTTAGAAACAACAAGTAAGGGAGTATGTTATTTTGCACTGCAAGTCTTCAACAATAAAATCACAAATCAAACCAGAGTCGCAAGAATGGCAATCTTGCATGATACCACTGCACCAATCAATCAGAGAAACAGACACAATGACCCATCAAGGATTCGAAAGCAACAACCGTTCCAACGGTACAGATTCCTAAAGGACGTTCAGCATTGTTTGGCAATCTTCATGAGCATTGGAGGGAGCCCTTCTTTGGAACTGCTCTGAGATCTTATTCAGTCCTTGAAATGTATAATGTGACCCAGATGGGACTCGAACCCACAATCCTCAGCTCCGAAGGCTGATGCCTTATCCATTAGGCCACTGGGCCATTGACAATCAAGCATTTTCATGAGAATTAGGGACTACAGGCCTGATGGCCTTTTGAGGCAACAGCGTGTGGCAGTCAAAATGTTCTTTTGCACCGCAGTCTTGATCGAGAAATGGCAAACATGCGCCAACAAGAGTCGAGCCAGTCGCAAGAATGGGAATCTTGCATGATACCACCACACCATTGGCATCTACTGACCTTGAACCACATGACCAAACAAATGGCTGTTGGCTGTTCAAAGCAATTGATTTTAACTCTTGAACTTTGGAATGAAATTCTCTGTAAGCGGACTAATTTTTCACCGGTTTTCTTACCAAAGCGACTCTTAGTAACTAGCCCTGAATCATAGCTTGATGGTTGATGCCTTTCTGTTTAGGCAACAGATGCAAACCTTTGCGCGGAACCAAACCATGGGCAGAGTTTGGTTTTCTTTATCAGCACATTGGTTGAACACTTCTACAAAACTGCCTGAGCTCTAATTATTCAACCAGGAAATGGACAATATGATCAACAGCAGATTCAAGCCACAGTCATCGTGTGAAGGCTGGCGGGTGGGACTTCGAAACGGACCAGTATCAGCTCTGGTGGCTGATGCCTTACTTGGCCTATAAGGCGAGCACCATATGACCGCTCCAATGGTACAGATTCCTAAAGGACATTGAGAATGGTTTGGCTTGTCCATAAGGCATCAGGAGTTTTCAGTAGGAGTCATTGAGCCTGGCTAATGCAAGCATTTTCATGAGAACGAATAATAGGCTTGATACCTGGCAGTTAGAAACAACAAGTAGGGGTATGTTGTTTGCCGCTTCAAGTCTTCAACAATGAAATCCCTGAAACATCATGTCCGAGTCGAATCGATCGCAGAATGGCAATCTTACGCGACTCTCACACACCATTGGCGCTTACTACGGCTTTGGACTATATGACCAAAAGAAATTGCTGGTGCTGTAATTGTTCAATCAGAGAAACGAACACAATGACCCATCAAAGTTAAAGCAACAACGTTCCAACGGTACAGATTCCTAAGGGCGTTCAGCATTGTTTGGCAATCTTCATGAGCATTGGAGAGGTATGCTTTTGAACTGCTCTGAGATCTTATTATTCAGTCCTTGAAATGTATAATGTGACCCAGATGGGACTTGAACCCACAATCCTCAGCTCCGAAGGCTGATGCCTTATCCAATAAGCCACTGGGCCTTTGACAAGCAAGCATTTTCATGAGAATTAGGGACTACAGGCCTGATACCTGGCCTTTTGAAGCAACAAGCGTGTGGCAGTCAAAATGTTCTTTTGCACTGCAAGTCTTGATCAAAGAAATGGCAAACATCGTAGCAGAGTCGGGCAAGTCGCAAGAATGGGAATCTTTTGTGACCTACCCCTACACCATTGGCGCCTACTACAGCCTTGAACCACATGACCAAACAAATGGCTGTTGGCTGTTCAAAACAGTCAGTTTTTTAACTCTTGAACTTTTGGAATGAAATTCTCTGTAAAACGGACTAATTTTTCACGGTTTTCTTGCAAGCAATCTCTTAGTAACTGGCCCCTGAATCATAGCCGATGGTTGATGCCTTCTGGTAGGCAGCTGGATGTACAAAACTGCTTTGCCCAGGAGCAAACCATGGGCAGAGGTTTTGGTTTCTTTATCAACGTGGATTGAACATACTACAAAACACACAGGCTCTAATTATTCAACCGAAATGGACAATATGATCAGCAAAGGATTCAAAGCCGATCATCCGGTGTGAAGGCTGGCGGGTGGGACTCGACGGACCATTATCAGCTCACAGTGGCTGATGCCTTCGCTGGCTATAGAGAAGGCAGAGCACCATATGACCGCTCAATGGTACAGATTCCTGAGACATTGAGAATGGTTTGAAAACATCCATTAGGCATCAGAGTTTTCAGTAGAGAATCATTGGCCTTGGCTAATGCAACATTTTCATGAGAACCCCAGGGACAATGGGCTGATACCTGGCAGTGAAACAACAAGTAAGGGAGTACGTTGTTTGCACTTCAAGTCTTAACAATGAAATCACAAACATCGCCAATGGGAATCGAACCAGCAGCAGAAGAACAATCTTGCATGATACCACTACACCATTGGCGCTTATTATGCCTTTGGACTATATGACCAAAGAAATTGCTGTAATTATTCAATCAGAGAAACAGACACAATGACCCATCGCGGTTGAAAGCAACAACGTTCAATGGTACAGATTCCTAAGGACGTTCAGCATTGTTTATCATTCGCTGGCAATTGAAGAACTACTATAGAACCTGCTAGATACTATTCGGTCGCCGATGTAATGCATTGGTGAACCTCAAACGACCCTCAATGGGCTGACTATAATAATGAATCTAGACGGCGCAATATTTCAGAATTGGTTCTGGGCTGTTTGTTTAAACAACAATGGCGATCAAAATGTTGCTATATGATCTGAAGTAAAAATGCAAACATCACCGTCAATGAATCGTTGTTGCGCAGAATGAATCTTAGCAATGCCACACACCATTGGCGTCTGCAATGTGAACCACATGACCAAACAAATGGCGCTGTTGGCTGTTCAAACAGTCCAGTTTTTAACTCTTGAACTTTTGAATGAAATTCTCTGTAAAACGGACTAATTTTTCACGGTTTTCTTGCAAACGACTCTTAGTAACTTGAGCCCTGAATCCTTAGCTTCGATGGTTGATGCCTTCTGTTAGGCAACTGGATGTACAAAACTGCTTTGCCCCGCAAGACCAAACCATGGGCAGAGGTTTGGTTTTCTTTATCAACATTAGTTAGACACTACAAAGTATTCAACCAGGAAATGGACAATATGATCAGCAGGTTAAGCCACAGTCGTATCGCGATGTGAAGGCTGGCGGGTGGGACTTCGAGCAGGACCATTATCAGCTCTGGTATTTGATACTTATGGCCTATAGAAAGGCGAGCACCATATGACCGCTCAATGGTACAGATTCCTAAAGGACATTGAAATGGTTTGAAAACGTCATTAGGCATCAGGAGTTTTCAGTAGGATTATTGGGCTTGGCTAATGCAAGCATTTTCATGAGCCTTTAAAGGGACAATAAAACGATACCTGGCAGTTAGAAACAACAGTAAGGAATGCGTTATTTTACGCTAGTCTTCAACGTGGAAATCACAAACATGCATGTCGGAATCGAACAGTGGCAGAGGGCAATCTTGCATGATACCACTACACCATTGGCGCTTACTACGGCTTTGGACTATATGACCAAAGAAATTGCTGATTGCTGTAATTATTCAATCAGAGAAACAGACACAATGACCCATCAAGTTAGCAACATTCGTTCCAGCGGTACAGATTCCTGAAGGGCGTTCAGCATTGTTTGGCAATCTTCATGAGCATTGGAGAGCCCTTCTTTGAACTGCTCACAGGAATCTTATTATTCAGTCCTTGTCGTATAATGTGACAGATGGGACTCGAACCCACAATCCTCAGCTCCGAAGGCTGATGCATTGGGCCACTGGGCCTTTGACAAGCAACCGTTTCATGAGAATTGGACTACGGGCCTGATATCTGGCCTTTTGAAGCAACAAGCGTGTGGCAGTCAAAATGTTCTTTTGCACTGCAAGTCTTGATCAAAGAAATGGCAAACATGCGGCAACCGGGAATCGAACCCGAGTCGCAAGAATGGGAATCTTGCATGATACCACTACACCATTGGGCCCTACTGTACCAGCCCACATGACCAAACAAATGGCTGTTGGCTGTTCAAAACGGTCAGTTTTTTAACTCTTGAACTTTTGGAATGAAATTCTCTGTAAAACGGACTAATTTTTCACGGTTTTCACACAACGACTCTTGGTAACTGCGCCCCTGAATCTGTAAGCCGATGGTTGATGCCTTCTGTTAGGCAACACAGATGTACAAAACACTTTGCCCATAGGAGCAAACCATGGGCAGAGGTTTGGTTTCTTTATCAACATTGGATTGAACACTTCTCAAAACTGCGAGCTCTAATTATTCAACCGGGAAATGGACAATATGATCCAGCAGGAT
The DNA here is from genome assembly GCA_034509495.1 of Acestrorhynchus altus. NCBI lineage: Eukaryota > Metazoa > Chordata > Actinopteri > Characiformes > Acestrorhynchidae > Acestrorhynchus > Acestrorhynchus altus. The sequence goes on from CM067518.1 coordinate 27,215,321, forward strand.
TCAAGCTACAGTCATCAAGTGTGAAGGCTGTGGTGGTTTCGAGCGGACCATTATCAATCTGGTATTTGATGCCTTACTTTGGCCCTATGAAAGCCCGAGCACCATATGACCGCGCTCAATGGTACGTTCTCAAAGGACATTGAGAATGGTTTGAAGCATCCATCAAGGGCATCAGGAGTTTTCAGTAAGTCGTACGGGCGCTGGCTAATGCAAGCATTTTCTTGAGAACTAGGGACAATGAAGCGATACCTGGCAGTTAGAAACAACAAGTAAGGGGTATGTTGTTTGCGCTAAAGTCTTCAACAATGAAATCACAAACATCGCCAATCGGAGTCGAATCCGAGTCATGAATAACTTAATTTTGCATGATACCACTACACCATTGGCGCTTTCGACTGGACTATATGACCAAAGAAGTTGCTGATTACTGTAATTATTCAATCAGAAAATGAACTGTATTACATCAGGATTAAAGCAATAACCGTTCCAACGGTACAGATTCCTAAAGGACGTTCAGCATTGTTTGGCAATCTTCATGAGCATTGGAGGGAGCCCTTCTTTGGAACTGCTCTGAGATCTTGTATTCAGTCCTTGAAGTAACATAATGTGACCCAGATGGGACTCAGAACCCACAATCCTCAACTCCTAAGGCTGATGCCGCATATCCATTAGGCACTGGGCCTTTGACAAGCAACGTTTTCATGAGGTGGGGACTACAGGCCTGATGCCTGGCCTTTTAGGCAACAGCGTGTGGCAGTCAAATGTTCTTTTGCTGCAAGTCTTGATCAAAGAGGAAGTAGCAAACGTCGCCAACCCGAGTCGAACCCGAGTATAGAATGAGAATCTTGCATGATACCACACTACCATTGGCACCTACTGCCTTGACCCACATGACCAAACAAATGGCTGTTGGCTGTTCAAACAGTCAGTTTTTTAACTCTTGAACTTTTGGAATGAAATTCTCTGTAAAACGGACTAATTTTTCACAGTTTTCTTGCAATGACTCACGTAACTTGCGCCTGAATCCTTAAGCATTGGTTGTGCCTTCTGTTAGGCAACTGGATACTAAACCTTTTACCCATAGAACCAAACCATGGGCAAGAGTTTGGTTTTTCTTTATCAACATTAGTTGAACATACAAAACTGCCCTGAGCTCACAATTATTCAACCAGGAAATGGACAATATGATCCAGCAAGGATTCAAAGCCCTGATCATCACGATGTGAAGGCTGGCGGGTGGGCTCAAAGCGGACCATTATCAGCTCTGGTGGCTGATGCCTTGCCAGCCTATGAAGGCCACGAGCACCATGACCGCTCAATGGTACAGATTCCTAAGGATGTTGAGAATGGTTTGGCTTGTCTGTAAGGCATCAGGAGTTTCAGTAGGAGTCGTGGGCCTTGGCTAATGCAGAAACATTTTCACGGAGCACTAGGGACCAAACGTGCCTGGCAGTTAGAAACAACAAGTGAGGAGTATGTTGTTTGCACTTTAAGTCTTCAACAGTAAGGAAATCCTGAAGCTTATGTGTCGAATGATCCGGTATAAGAATGGCAATCTTACTCATTGATACCACTACACCATTGGCGCTTACTCACGACTTTGTGGACTATATGACCAAAGGGTATGATTGCTGTAATTATTCAATCAGAGAAACAGACACAATGACCCATCAAGGATTCAGCAACAACACGTTCAAGCGGTACAGATTCCTAGGGCGTTCAACATTGTTTGGCAAATGTTGCTGACATTGGAGGAGCCCTTCTTTGGAACTGCTCTGAGATCTTATTATTCAGTCCTAGAAATGTATAATGTGACCCAGATGGGACTCGAACCCACAATCCTCAGCTCCGAAGGCTGATGCCTTATCCATTAGGCCACTGGGCCTTTGACAGCGCTGCTTCCTTTTCGCGAGAAATTAGGGACCTGACCTGATGCCTGGCCTTTTGACAACAGCGTGTAGCGGTCAAAATGTTCTTTTGCACTGATCTTGATCAAGAAATAGCAGAAGCTTGTCGTAACGAGAATCGAACCCGAGTGCAAGAATGAGATCTGCATGATACCTACACCATTGGCGCCTACGGCCTTAACCACATGACCAAACAAATGGCTGTTGGCACCATTCAAAGCGGTCAGTTTTTTAACTCTTGAACTTTTGAATGGAAATTCTCTGTAAAACGGACTAATTTTTCACGGTTTTCTTGCAAACGACTCTTAGTAACTTGCGCCCTGAATCCTTAGCTTTGATGGTTGATGCCTTTATTGGGCAACTGGATGTACAAAAGTGCTTTGCCCCGCAAGACCAAACCATGGGCAGAGGTTTGGTTTTTCTTTATCAGCATTGGATTGAACACTTCTATAGCTTTGCCCTGAGCTCTGGTGTTCAACCAGGAAATGGACAATATGATCAACAGGATTAAGCCACAGTCATCGCGTGTGAAGGCTGGCGGTGGGACTGAGCGGACCATTATCAGCTCTGGTGGCTGATGCTTGCTGGCCTATAGAAGGCGAGCACCATATGACCGCTCCAATGGTACAGATTCCTAAAGGACATTGAGAATGGTTTGGCTTGTCCATTAGGCATCAGGAGTTTTCAGTAGGAGTCATTGGGCCTTGGCTAATGCAAGCATTTTCGAACTAGGGACAATGAGCGATGCCTGGCAGTTACAGAAACAACAAGTAAGGGAGTATGTTGTTTTGCACTTCAAGTCTTCAACAATGAAATCACAAACATGCGCCAATCGGGAATCGAATCCGAGTCGCAAGAATAGCAATCTTGCATGATACCACTACACCATTGGCGCTTACTCGACTTTGAACTATGACCAAAGGTATGATTGCTGTAATTATTCAATCAGAAATGAACACAATGACCATCAGGATTGAGCAACAACACGTTCAAGTACAGATTCTAAGGGCGTTCAGCATTGTTTGGCAATCTTCATGAGCATTGGAGGGAGCCCTTCTTTGGAACTGCTCTGAGATCTTATTATTCAGTCCTTGAAATGTATAATGTGACCCAGATGGGACTCGAACCCACAATCCTCAGCTCCGACTGATGCGCTATCCGATGGGCCACTGGGCCTTTGACAAACAAGCATTTTCGCCTTGCGAAATTAGGGACTACAGGTATGATGCGCAGCCTTTTGAGGGCAACAGCGTGTGGCAGTCAAAATGTTGCTTTTGCACTGCAAGTCTTGATCAAGAAATGGCAAACATGCCAACCCGGGAGTCGAACCAGTCGCAGAATGGAATCTTGTGATGCCACTACCATTGGCACCTACTACAGCCGAACCATGACCAAACAAATGACGTGGCTGTTCAAACAGTCAGTTTTTAACTCTTGAACTTTTGGAATGAAATTCTCTGTAAAACGGACTAATTTTTCACGGTTTTCTTGCAAACGACTCTTAGTAACTTGCGCCCTGAATCCTTAGCTTCGATGGTTGATGCCTTCTGTTAGGCAACTGGATGTACAAAACTGCTTTGCCCCGCAAGACCAAACCATGGGCAGAGGTTTGGTTTTTCTTTATCAACATTGGATTGAACACTTCTACAAAACTGCCCTGAGCTCTAATTATTCAACCAGGGAAATGGACAATATGATCCAGCAGGATTCAAAGCCACAGTCATCAGTGTGAAGGCTGGCCGGTGGGACTTCGAAGCAGGACCATTATCAGCTCTGGTGGCTGATGCCATACTTTGACCCTATGAAGGCAGGCACCATATGACCGCTCAATGGTACAGATTCTAAGGACATTGAATGGTTTGGCTTGTCCATAAGGCATCAGGAGTTTCAGTAGAGTCATTAGGCGCAGCTAATCACCAAGCATTTTCGCGAACTGAGCAATGAGCTTGATACCTGGCAGTTAGAAACAACAAGTAAGGGAGTATGTTGTTTTGCACTTCAAGTCTTCAACAATGAAATCACAAACATGCGCCAATCGGGAATCGAATCAGTGTGAAATGGCAATCTTGCATGATACCACTACACCATTGGCGCTTACTACGGCTTTGGACTATATGACCAAAAAATTGCTGATTGCTGTAATTATTCAATCAGAGAAACAGACACAATGACCCATCAAGGATTCGAAAGCAACAACCGTTCCAACGGTACAGATTCCTAAAGGACGTTCAGCATTGTTTGGCAATCTTCATGAGCATTGGAGGGAGCCCTTCTTTGGAACTGCTCAGAGATCTTATTATTCAGTCATGATAATGTGAGCCCAGATGGGACTCGAACCCACAATCCTCAGCTCCGAAGGCTGATGCCTTATCCATTAGGCCACTGGGCCTTTGACAAGCAAGCATTTTCATGAGAATTAGGGACTACGGGCCTGATACTGTGCTGACAACAAGCGTGTGGCAGTCAAAATGTTCTTTTGCACTGCAAGTCTTGATCAAAGAAATGGCAAACATGCGCCAACCGGGAATCGAACCCGAGTCGCAAGAATGGGAATCTTGCATGATACCACACTACCATTGGCGCCTACTACAGCCTTGAACCATGACCAAGCAAATGGCTGTTGGCTGTTCAAAGCGGTCAGTTTTAACTCTTGAACTTTTGGAAGATAGAATTCTCATAAAGCGGACTAATTTTCCGGTTTTCTTGCATAAAGCGACTCTCTTAGTAACTGCGCCCTGAATCCTTAGCTTTGATGGTTGATGCCTTCTGTTGAAACACTGGATGTACACAAACTGCTTTGCCCGCAAGACAAACCATGGGCAGAGGGTTTGGTTTTCTTTATCAACATTGGATTGAACACTTCTTACAAAACTGCCTGAGCTCTGGTATTCAGCCAGGAAATGGACAATATGATCAGCAGGATTCAAAGCCACAGTCATCCGTGTGAAGGCAGTGGGTGGAACTTCCCGAGCGGACCATTATCGGCTCTGGTGGCTTTGATGCCTTCTTTGACCTATAGAAGGCCAGAGCACCATATGACATCAATGGTACAGATTCTAAGGACATTGAGAATGGTTTGGCTTGTCCATAAGGCATCAAGGAGTTTTCAGTAGAGTCATTGGGCCTGGCTAATGCAAGCATTTTCATGAGAACTGGGACAATAGGCGATACCTGGCAGTTGAAACAACAAAGTAGGGGTATGTTGTTTGCACTTCAAGTCTTCAACAGTGAAATGCAAACATGTGTCGGGAATGCGAATCCAGTGCCAAGAATGGCAATCTTGCATGATACCACTACACCATTAGCGCTTACTCTGACTTTGGACATGACCAAAAATTGCTGATTGTAATTATTCAATCAGAGAAACAGACACAATGACCCATCAAGTTCGAAAGCAACAACCGTTCCAACAGTACGAATTCCTAAGGGCGTTCAGCATTGTTTGCTTAATCTTCATGAGCATTGGAGGGCCTTCTTTGGAACTGCTCTGAGGATCTGTGTCAATCTTGAAATGTATAATGTGACCCAGATGGGACTCGAACCACAATCCTCAGCTCGAAGTGATGCCTTATCCATTGAGCCACTGGGCCTTTGACAAGCAAAGCATTTTCATGAGAATTAGGGACTACGGGCCTGATATCTGGCCTTTTGAAGCATAAGCGTGTGGCAGTCAAAATGTTCTTTTGCACTGCAAGTCTTGATCAAATGCAAAACATGCACCAACGGGAATCGAACCAGTCGCAAGAATGGGAATCTTGCAGTACCACCACCAGCCTACTACAGTAGCGAACCACATGACCAAACAAATGGCTGTTGGCTGTTCAAAACGGTCAGTTTTTTAACTCTTGAACTTTTGGAATGAAATTCTCTGTAAAACTGACTAATTTTTCACGGTTTTCTTGCAAGCGACTCTTAGTAACGGTTTCAGATCATAGCCGATGGTTGATGCCTTCTGTTGAAACAACGGATGTACAAACTGCTTTGCCCATAGGGCAAACCATGGGCAGAGGTTGGTTGCGCTATCAACATTGGATTGAACACTTCTACAAAACTGCCTGTTCTAATTATTCAACCAGGAAATGAGCAATATGATCCAGCAGGATTAGAAACCACAGTCATCGATGTGAGCTGGCCGGGTGGGACTCCGAGCGGACATTATCAGCTCTGGTGGCTGATGCCTTACTACAGCTTCTCGAAGGCGGCACCATATGACAGCTCAATGGTACAATTCTAAAGGACATTGAGAATGGTTTGGCTTGTCCATGAGCATCAGAGTTTCAGTAGATCGTGGGCCTTGGCTAATGCAAGCATTTTCATGAGAACTAGGGACAGGCGATACCTGGCAGTTAGAAACAACAAGTAGAGGAGTATGTTGTTTTGCCGCTAAGTCTTCAACAATGAAATCACAAACATCGCCAATCGGAATCGAATCCAGTCGTAGAATAGCAATCTTACATGATACCACTACACCATTAGCGCTTCCTCGACTTTGGACTATATGACCAAAGAAATTGCTGATTGTAATTATTCAATCGAAGAAACGAACACAATGACCCATCAAAAGTTAACGCTGCACGTTCAACGGTACAGATTCTAAGGGCGTTCAACGCATTGTTTGGCAATCTTCATGAGCATTGGAGAGGCCCTTCTTTGGAACTGCTCTGAATCTTATTATTCAGTCATGATACGTATAATGTTGACTGATGGGACTGAACCCTGATCACTCAACTCGAGCTGATGCCTTATCGTGGAAGCCACTGGGCGCTTTTGACAAGCAACGTTTTCATGAAAATTAGGGACTACAGGCCTGATACCTGGCCTTTTAAAACGCTGGCGTGTGGCAGTCAAAATGTTCTTTTACTGCAAGTCTTGATCAAAAATGGCAAACATGCACCAACCGGGAATCGAACCGAGTGCAAATGGAATCTTGCATGATGCCACTACCATTGGCACCTACTGCGGCCTTGAACCTACATGACCAAACAAATGGCTGTTGGCTGTTCCAAACGGTCAGTTTTGCTCTTGAACTTTGGAGTAAGAAATTCTCTGTAACGGACTAATTTTTCACGGTTTTCTTGCAAACGACTCTTAGTAACTTGCGCCCTGAATCCTTAGCTTCGATGGTTGATGCCTTCTGTTAGGCAACTGGATGTACAAAACTGCTTTGCCCCGCAAGACCAAACCATGGGCAGAGGTTTGGTTTTTCTTTATCAACATTGGATTGAACGCTACAAAACTGCCTGAGCTCTAATTATTCAACCGAAATGAACCAATATGATCCAACCAAGGATTCAAAGCTACAAGTCATCCGCGATGTGAAGGCTGGCGGGTGGGACTCGAGCGGACCATTATCAGCTCCACGGTGGCTGATGCTTACTTTGGCCCTATGAAGGCGAGCACCGCTATGACGTCAATGGTACAGATTCTAAGGGACATTGAGAATGGTTTGGCTTGTCCATTAGGCATCAGGAGTTTCAGTAAGTCGTGGGCCTTGTAGTGTAGGCATTTTCATGAACTAGGGACAATGGGCTTGATGCCTGGCATTTAGAAACAACAAGTAAGGGTATGTTGTTTTGCACTTCAGAGTCTTCAATGAAATCACAAACATGTGTCGGAATGAGACCAGTGCGCCAAGAATGGCAATCTTGCATGATACCACTACAGCGACAAACAATACCTTTGGACTATATGACAAAAATTGCTGATTGCTGTAATTATTCAATCAGAGAAACAATTTTAATGACCCATCAAGGATTGAAAGCAACAACCCGTTCAGCAGTACAGATTCCTAAGAGCGTTCAGCATTGTTTGGCAATCTTCACTTGAGCATTGGAGAGCCCTTCTTTGGAACTGCTCTGAGATCTTATTGTCGAAATCCTTGTCATTATAATGTGACCCAGATGGGACTCGAACCCACAATCCTCAGCTCCGAAGGCTGATGCCTTATCCATTAGGCCACTGGGCCTTTGACAAGCAACCGTTTTCATGAAATCAAGACTACAGGCCTGGCCTTTTGAAGCAACAAGTGTGTGGCAGTCAAAATGTTCTTTTGCACTGCAAGTCTTGATCAAAGAAATGGCAAACATGCACCAACCGGGAATCAGATCCAGTTATAGAATAGAATCTTGCCAATCTACTCACCATTGGCGCCCTACTACGGCCTTGACCCACATGACCAAACAAATTGGCTGTTGGCTGTTCCAAAGCAGTCAGTTTTTTTAACTCTTGAACTTTTGGAATGAAATTCTCCATAGCGGACTAATTTTCACGGTTTCTTGCAAGCAGCTCTTAGTAACTTAACATCTAGATCCTTAGCTTGATGGTTGATGCCTTCTGTTGTTAGGCAACTGGATGCTAAAACTGCTGCCCATAAGACAAACCATGGACAGAAGGTTTAGTTTTCTTTATCAACATTGGATTGAAGACTTCACAAAACTACTGAGCTCTAATTATTCAACCAGGAAATGGACAATATGATCAACAAGGATTCAAAGCTACAGTCATCACGTGTGAAAGGCTGGCGGGTGGTTCAAACGGACCATTATCAGCTCGGTGGCTGATGCCGCTGAAGCCCTATAGAAGGCCGAAGCACCATGGCCGCTCAATGGTACAGATTCCTAAAGGACGTGAGAGGAATGGTTTGGCTTGTCCATTAGGCATCAGGAGTTTTCAGTAGAATCGTGGGCCTAGCTAATGCAAGCATTTCATGAACAGGACAATGAGCGATACCTGGCATTTAGAAACAACAAGTAGGGAGTATGTTGTTTTACATACAAGTCTTCAACAATGAAATCCACAAACATGCTGTCAGAATCGAACCAGTACTTAAGAATGGCAATCTTGCATGATGCCACTACGCATTAGCGCTTATTATGCCTTTGGACTATATGACCAAAAGAAATTGCTGTAGTATTCAATCAGAGAGCAGACACAATGACCCGTAAAGTTAAGAAAGCAACAACACGTTCGATGGTAGATTCTAAGGGCGTTCAGCATTGTTTGGCAATCTTCATGAGCATTGGAGGAATTTTCTTTTGGAACTGCTCTAGGATCTTATTATTCCAGTCCTTGATCGTATAATGTGACCCAGATGGGACTGGAACCCACAATCCTCAGCTCCGAAGGCTGATGCCTTATCCATTAGGCCACTGGGCCATTGACAATCAAGCATTTTCATGAGAATTAGGGACTACAGACTGATGCCTGGCCTTTTGACCAACAAGCGTGTAGCAGTCAAATGTTCTTTTTGCACTGCAGAAGTCTGATCAAAGGAAAATGAAACATCGCCAGCAGGAATGAACCGAAATTCTCTGGCAAAACAGACCTTTAATTTTCAGTGGTTTTCTTTTTAAAACGACTCTGTAGTAACGCGCCCTGAATCTTAACCCGATTATTTGATACCTTCTGTTAGGCAACTGGATATTCACAAAACTGCTTTGCCGCAGACAAACCATGGGCGAAGTTTGGTTTTCTTTATCAACATTGGATTGAACACTTCTAAAAGCACCAGACTCTAATTATTCAACCAGGGAAATGGACAAGTATGATCAATGGATTCAAAACCACAGTCATCACGATGTGAAGGCTGGCGAGGTGGGTTCGAGCGGACCATTATCGCTCTGATGTGATGCCTTGCTGGCCTATAGAAGGCGAAACACCATATGACCGCTCCAATGGCCTGCAGATTCTAAAGGACATTGAGAGATAGTTTGGCTTGTCCATTGAGCATCCGGAGTTTTCAATTGTTAAGAGAGGTCATTGGGCCTTGGCTAATGCAAACATTTTCATGAGAATTTAGGGACAATAGGCTTGATGCCTGGCGATTAGAAACAACAAGTAAGTGTGTGACAATATTCTTTTACCATCAGTAACTGGATGGACTAGTTTATGTTATGGGTGTGAGTATGTCCCCAGCAGCATTTTCTAAACTGTTCATCTCTGTCTACTCACCTTTTACACACACACACACACACACACACACACACACACACACACACACAAGGGGATGCTGTAAGTAAAATAACTGCTCACTGAGTAGTAAGAATGTGTTTGGAGATAAACCTTTGCTAGATGCTCTGTCTGTCTGGCACTGCACTCTGACTCTCTGCCCTTTCTCCTTCTGTATTTTCAGTTTCATTTTTTGCTCAAATAATTTCTTGAAAACAGATTTGTTACATCATTAGTTATTTGGACATTTAATGAGAAAATAGCTTGAGAATGAATCCATTTTTGGCTGCATGCAATATCAATTCACAGCGGAAATACTCCTATAGTCAAAAAAGTTCCTAATGTTGTCCTGTGATGATCCATCATGCAGCTTGAATGTTCTCACTCAGTTCTGCAGATGGTGTGGTAGGGGTGGAGTGTTGATAGAGCGTCTAATAGCGTCCCATTTTCAATCAGGGACAGATCTGGAGATGAGACCTCGGTGTAGTATCTGTGTCTTCAAGACGAGATCTTGAGACGGCAGCAGTATGTGGACGAGCGTCGTCCTGTTGGAATAGAGCACCGGAGTGTGTGTTCAGAAAAGGTGGAACCACTGGTTGCAGAACCTCATGAACGTAACGTTAAAATTCATTAATAGTGGGAAATTGTCAACAAATCTCTGACTGCCCAAAAATCCCTTATTGTTCCTTAATATTGCTCCAAGCTTAAAAAGTGAAATAATTACTTTTAAATGCTAAGTTGAGTTGAAATTTCAGGTCCACCTTAAATCTTGTCATTATAATCACACAGTTTTGGGCATTTTCATTCCACTTTAAACATTAAAGTTTTTACAGGCCTGGATGTAACTGTGGCTCCATTTAAAATGAAGCAAAATGTTGCAAGCTGGAGAAAAAACAGTAAAGTAAAAAAGACTTGTTTTTCTTAAACAACATACTTAAATAAAGTGCAACAACTTGGTTCCTCACTGTTATAATCATTCCATTTTAAATTGTGCAGCTATATTGAGAAACAGCTTCATATTGGTGTGAAACTGGAACAGAAAATTAAGGTCTGGCACTTTGAAGCAGTGAGCTCTGCGCGAACCAGTCTAGAGACAGTATACGGGTTGGTGGTATACAGGAGTGTGGTGTTGATCACAGTCCTCCTATATTTAGCAGATTTAATTGAGGTGTTTTATCTGTAACATGCAAAACATCCTGCACTGATCAATCTCATGCTCCTCTATGTGCATGCATTGGATCTTTACAGGCAACCTACATTTGAGGTGGTTCTCGGGTGGTTTTTATTGGTGCCTCTATGTCTATCAATTCTCTCCATCATTCTTTTCACTATTTGAATGTCCTGTCTCCCTGTCTCTCTCTCTCTCTCTCTCTCTCTCTCTCTCTCTCTCTCTCTCTCTCTCTCTCTCTCTCTCAGTGAGGGTATTTACCCTTGAGAAGGAAGCCTGAAGCAGATGGTGCAGCCAAATGTCTGCCCAGTGGCCTGTAAAGCAAATTAAAGTGGAACTTCCGCATTTGTTCTGCAGAAAGAAAGGTAGGAAATTAAAGACTGTATAACATTATAATTGCAATGCAAGTAATGATCTTAAGAGTATATAATAGTAAGTCACAATACTCATTTCTATACACTGAGCTTAATATGTGATCCAGATAATGACTAATGTAAAGTGACTGAAGCATAGTGTCTGGAGAGGCTTACAGTAATGTGGTAATGTCCTTAATTACTGGAGTATCTTTGTAGTTTTTAGTCCCAATCCATGATAGAATTTGTTCAACCTAAAATCACAACTGATGCTATATTAGTTCACGGTCATGGTCAAATTAACCACAATGTAAGTATCAGTGCTATTATATATGATCTGAGAAACGTTGCAGTTGTTTCTGTTTTATCTCATCATATCCATCCTTTGTCAGAGATTTAATAGATTCCTCAGTGCACCACTTTAACTCCACATTGCTCCCTAGCAGCTCAATGTACAGCAAACATGCTGAATGGCCACTAGAGGGCATGCAGAATAAAAGGTATATGTTATAATGTTAGATTATAGATTAAAGATTAACTTTAATTCTCTGTAAACTCTGATGCAGTCTTAGTGATGAGTCAACATGTGCTGTCACACGTCCTGTCCAGAAGGTCTGGTGTCACGGTGTGGGTGCAATTTTGTACAACACCACACAGACCAACGTTACGTTAACGAGGTCCTGCCACCAGTGGTTCTACTTTTTCTGAACACACACTCGTCCACTTGATGCTCGTCCAAACACTGCTGCCGTCTCAAGATCTTGTCCTGAAGATGCAGATCCTACGCCGTGGTCGGTCTCATCTCCAGACCTGTCCCTGATTGAAAATGTGTGGGATGCTATTGGACGCTCTATCAACACTCCACCCCTACCACACCATCTGCAGAACTGAGTGAGGACATTCAAGCTGCATGGGATGGATCATCACAGGACACCATTAGGAACCTCTACACCTCCATGCAGAGACGTCTGGCATGTTGCGTTAAACCCAACGCCGTACTGAGAGACACCACTTCTGTATGAGTAGATCAATAAATATTGATCAGATCAGACTACATTTATAATCTACATCTACATGTACATTTATAAGTTATTGATCCTGATGCTAATCCATGCAGAGACGTCTAAAACACCCTCATCTGATGTGTTTCAATATTTTCAGTTTTGATGGCTCACGCCATTAATCATCCTTTATTCCATATCAGCCTCTTTCTTTCTATCAGAGGCGGGATGCTGTGTTTATTCATTCTCAGACTCACATTTATGTTAATTAAATTGCTGCCGATGCAGTGTTTGCGTGCTTCAGTGCGGTTTCATCTTTTATTGCCTTTGTTCTGTGTGTGTGTGTGTGTGTGTGTGTGTGTGTGTGAGAGTGTGTTTATGAAGCTGCCATTAGTAGTGTGGGTTTAATATATGAAATGTGTCTTGTTTTTTTAATGCAGCTCTCCATATTAAAAAGCAGTCGTATATATCACACTGCTGTTTTATGGGAGTATACTTTATGTAATCCAAGCTAAGTTTGACAGAGACAAATATGAATATTAACGTCCAGCTGTATTAATGCACTTCTGAAATACATGAACGAGCTAAAACATGTGCAGCTTTAAAATAAATAAAGCAGATATGATGTCAGCTTGTGATGTCAAGGTGTGACTTTATGGGAATTACTTTCCAGTGCTGTTTCTACAGGATTGGCTAAAGATCATGATTTACAGTCATTCCATACGTATTTGGAGAGTGACACATTTTTTAGAGTGAGGTTTAACTTTTAAATTTCTAGGCCAAATGTGTGTTATGTTTTTGTATTAATACATTATTCTAAATACTTGACTGTAGTCCAAATAAAATAAAAACAACCTGAATATGCTCTATTATTTTAGTTATGGTTGTGTGTATTATCCTGATATTTATTCTAGAATTTGAACCAAGACAGAGCAAAGAAAGAGAGCAAACAGCCCCTCCCATCTCATTTTCCTTTTTAACCCAATATCTGGCTCAGTGAGGTTATTAGCCCCGCCCCTCTCTCTGATCAGTCAGAGTCTGTATGCAGGTTGAAGCTCCTTTGTTTGACACAAAGCCTGTTGGTCTGTTCGTCATAAAATCTTGTAAAAATGTAAAGAAGAAGAGACTCGTATTATGCCAAAAGAGGTTTTGGCATGACCATGACAACTGTGCCACTAATGTTTCTGATGAAGTGGCTGCTGAATGTAAGGAGAGGAGAGGGAAGTCTACGGTGGGTTAGAGAGAGTAACTGCGAACGGTGAGCGGATTGTGTGGAGAAGAATGATTACCGAACAATCTATAGGCTCTTTACCATCAGAGGGACCTGAGTCAGCACCAAGTGGAAAGGCTGTATGAATACAAATTTGTATTATGGCAAACATACACACACACACACACACACACACACACACACACACGAGCAAAACAATACAGGCTGTTGTCAAATGATAGCAATAAAGGCTTTAAAGGACTGAACATCAAGATCCTTTTAGAGGAGCCTGTAACAGTATTACACAGAGCTGTTTGTGATTCTACTGTTATTTTCATTCATTTTTGATGACCATGTAATGGAACCGAGATTTTCCAAACATACACTCATTTCTCTCTTCCTCTACATGCACGAGTGTGTGATGCCCGTGATGCATGTGTGTGTAAAGAAGGGATGTAACCAAATATTACTGAGACATTATTGCAAATGGGCAAATAATCCACTGGAAATAGATACAAACATAAATATCAATAGGAGCCCCGTGTATTCCCCTTCCACCACGCTGGGGGGGTGCAATCCTATACAGTGACAGTGCCGACGGGATAAACATCAGTCATCATGACAGTACCTGTGTGGACAACAAACTTTACAACAACTACACATTACAGTATCATTACTGTAGTCCATCTTCAATGGTCAGGACCCCACGGTGGGTCATTCTCAGCACTGCAGTGACACTGACAGTGATGTGGTGGTGTGTTAGTGCGCGTTGTGCTGGTATGAGTGGATCCGATGCCGCAGTGATGCTGGAGTGTTTAAACCCCTAAGTGTCACTGCTACACTGAGAACAGTCCACCAACCAGAAACGTCCAGCCGACAGCATCCTGCGGGCAGCGTCCTGTGAGCAGCGTCCTGTGAGCAGCGTCCTGTGAGCACTGATGAAGGACTAGAGGACGACCAACACAAACTGTGCAGAAACAGATGAGCTTCTGCCTCTGACTTTACATCTACAAGGTGGAGACACTCGGGTGGACAGAGATCGGACACAGTGTTTAAACACTCCAGCAGCACTGCTGCATCTGATCCACTCATACTAGCACCCATGTAGCAAGACTATACACCGGACAGAAACAATAGTACAGCAAGCACTTCACAACACCATAGCAACCAACTGGGATCATAGCAACTGCTCAGCAACAGACTAGCAAACACTAAGGAACACCAGAGTAACCAGCTTGCAATGGAATATCACAGCAACCACTTTAAACAAAAGTTTATTGTTATATGTAACTCATTCACTTTCATGCCTTTGTTCTTTTTCATATTTTAATCCTCACTGTGTGTGTGTGTGTGTGTGTGTGTGTGTGTGTGTGTGTGTGTGTGTGTGTGTGTGTGAGATCACATGTGTCCAACCTCGGTAGATTTCTCACCTAGTGGAGCAGCAGGCCACCTCTCTCTCTCCTCCCCCAGGAAAGCTGCCTGTAGGCTGAGAGCGAGCAGGCACAGTGTGAGGGCGCTGATGGAGCTGTCAGGACGGGGATGAGGGCAGAAGAGCCAAATTAGCCCCGTGGGACATTGGCTGCTCCTTTGGTCAGAAATTTCTCCTCAGCAGAGGGTAGACAACCTGTTTCATAACCTAATGCACAGAGGGATTCCTTTTAAAGTGGTAGTTTGGGCAAGGAATCAAATATACAGTTTTCCACTTCAGGGAAGGCATGTCTGGTGTCTGAAGTTTAACACTGGAGCCTATAGGCTAATGTGACTTATATACCATCAATTAGTGCGATGCCTAATCATCACACGCTCTCCTCACATCAGTAATCTCTAATAGACTTGTATAAGTGTCTGAAGGTTCCACTGAAGGTGCAACTCCGGTTCTGAAGGGCTGGATTCCTGCAGAGTTTTGCCCTTTTCCTAATCAAGTACACCTGATTAAACTCACTGATTAAACATCAGGTGCAGTTGGTAAAGCAGCAGTGCTGGACTCTGGCTCACTCCGGTTTTCCACCATTCCTTTACGTCCTGAGGGGTATAAATATGCTTCAGGATATCAGGACCCAGTTGCCGATTCCCCTGATGTCCTTCCTTAAAGCAGTTTTGGTAGGCACTGACCACTGCACCCCAACACCCCAGAAGACCTGCCTTGTGGTTTGGAGATGCTTCGTGAACCCTATTTGATTAATGACTGCAACAGTGTTCTGCCAAATTGTCTAGAAGGTCTGGAGTGATGGTGTGGGTGCAATTTTGTATGATGCTAGATCACCTTTGATCTTCATTACTGACACTTTAATGGACCAATATTACGTTAATGAGGTCCTGCAACCAGTGGTTCTACCTTTTCTGAACACACACTCCCATGCTCTAGTCCAACAGGACGACGCTTGTCCACACACTGCTGCTGTCTCAAGATCTCGCCTTGAAGACACATACTATGCTGTGGTCTCATCTCCAGACCTGTCCCTGATTGAAAATGTGTGGACGCTATTGGACGCTCTATCAACACTCCACCCCTACCACACCATCTGCAGAACTGAGTGAGAACATTCAAGCTGCATGGGACGGATCATCACAGGACACCATTAGGAACCTCTACAACTCCATGCTGAGACGTCTGGCATGTTGCGTTAAACCCGACGCCGTCCTGAGAGACACCACTTCTGTATGAGTAGATCAATAAATATTGATCAGATCAGTCCACATTTATAATGTACATTTATAAGTGATTGATCCTGATGTTAATTGATGTACATAAGCTTGTATTACTTGTTAGCTACATCAGCTTTGCAGTGCCAGAGCAAAAACTAAAAAAGCCAAACTTCAGGCACCAAACATGCCTTGGCTAAACGGCTGCATTTGGGGAAAAGAGGGTTTTGGATGTGCATGGATTTGATTATTGTTCACCAAACTATCGCTTTTAGCATCGTCTCTGTCTCCGGCTGTCTCCCGCAGCAGCATGGCAAAATCAAAGCAGCGCTGAACTAAATGAAATGAAAACAGAGAGAGGTCATCCATGTGAAAAAAACACAAATGCAGCATCCTCGAAGGTTATTATACCTCCTGGATGTTATTATACCACCTTGATCGGGTCATCGAGGCCTCACAAGATTAATAATGTATCCATAGAAACAGGAAATCAGGATCGCGCAGCTTGTGCACAAATCTGACCATCTTATCCTCAAGCACCTGCATTACACACTATCAAAGCAATAACACGCCTCAAACGCTTGCAACGCCCTTAAACTTTTAAAGTCATGCATTATTCATAACATCTCAATATGTGATAATGCATTCACATACACTTACTGTTGGGCCGGTATGAGCTAATTCTGAATATTGCATAATCAAACCTTGGGACGAGGACAGTAAGGGCAGTGTGAGTGGAATACAGCTGAAAGGGGATCAAATTGGGTCCCGCTGTTTTTGTTTTTAACACACAGGTGTGGCCGTGCAAGCATGTATGCGTTTGTTGGTAAAAGTGGGGTCATCTGATGAGTTTTAGAGAACCATTTATGACTTTAGGGTGATTTTACACATACACTGTTAAACATGCAAGATCCTTGAGGAATGTTTGGAGGTTCTTCAATATGAAACCCCTTAAGGTGGTTCACCCTTTCATTCTTGAAGCACCTTAAGAGGTTCCTGCACAGTTTCAAAGAGAAGAACCTCAAGGATTTTGTACTTTTAACAGTGTACATGTATGGACAAAAGCAGGGGCATGCATAGACTTCATAGAGGCCCAGGGCTTCTCTTTGACAGGGAGGGGGTCCCCAGATCTTGTTTTGTCTTGTTTTTGAGGGTCCCCCGTGTTCAACACCCAGGCTGTAGACAAGGGTCTATTGAACATAGACCCAAGCTTTGGACCATTCCTGGACAAAAAGTATTTGGACACCTCATTCACCGTTTCTGAAATCAAGGGTGCATTTGCACATCTGTGTCAACAACGAGTGCAATTTAAAGTAGCTGAATGGTTTGATTAGAAAGGCTGTCCACAAACATTTAGACATATATTGTACCTTGTTTGGTCCATCCACGGTCCAGACCAAAGGGTCATACTCAAGCATGGCCGGGTTGGTTTGCAGTGTAAAAATACTTTTGGATGGTTTAGGCTTTCAGATCACTTACAGGAAGTTGACGCAGGCTATCATCACCCATTAAACATTACAAGCAGAGAAAGAAACGAGAAACGACCAGAAAAACGAGCAGCAGGGGCACGATTATATCTTCCAGTGATGATGTAACTATTGCAGGACGAGCTTGTTTCTGTTTCATTTGTTGAACTGTAACTGGTCTCGAGTTCTGCGCTTGAAGTTTGTGCTGCTGGCGTTGATGCTGGAGTTTCAGCAGTTTAACCAGTTTAATCTGTTCATTCTTTTTTTGCTGGGAAACTGAAAACACCCCAGTATCAGATACCAACCAGTCTATGTCAAGTATAAGGAAACAAATGAAACCAATGTGACCATCCCATTCCTCCATACGAACCAGCTTCCGCTCTGTCATGTTGGTAGGTTTCCTCCCATGAACTGCTGCTTCAGGTTCTTCCACAACATTTCTACTGGGTTCTTTGGTAGAACCATTTCTGTCCTTAGGGTCGATGTCTTGTTGCACGACCCATCCTTTCTATGATTTCAGTATCTGGTGGGACTCCCTTGTGCCTACTCGGTCACCAAACTACACCACTTTCACCATTCTGATCTAGGCTGGTCACCTTCATCATCAGTCTGGTCTCCCTTCATCAGTCTGAATTTTATTCTGCCTGTTCCAGACTTAATAGTCTTGTCCCAATAACAGTCACATGAAAGACCACCATTTGGTGTTATCATAGTGGTCTCGAGAGAGAGCTCTCCAGGCCCTGCTGTATCAAAGCAGTTCCAAACCACGACACTCCCACCATGCTTCACAGTTGCTCAAATGCTATGTTTGGTTTCAAACATGTCTTCTGTTACTGTGTCCAAATAATTGCTCCTTTCTCACCTCCCATGATAATTGTTTGGTCTCTTTCTCATGGTAGAAGCTGCAGCTGTGGTGAGACCTAGCTGTAGGTCCGTGGTGAACCTTTTAGGATTGCTGGATCTTCTTTACTCATTTTGTGGTTCTGCTCTTGGGCTGAACTTGCTAAGATTGCCTGATCTGGTCATGTGGGCAGTTGTTCTAAATGTTCTCTACTTGGAAATGATCTCTAATTGTTCTGAGATCTTTTTAAATCCTTTCTCAGACTCATCTCCATCTACAACCTTCTTTCTGAAGACCTCAGAGAGCTCTTTGGATCTGGCCATGGTGACCCCAGTCACTTCAACAATCGAGAGCAAACCAAACTAATGTCTGATGTTTATTTGCAGCTGATGTGCTGAACCCGATTCTAATTTTTAGGCATTTTAGGTCATTTCCCGTGATATAAACCTCCAAGTCAAACCAGCATCACGACAATGGCTCTGTGCAAACAGTTGTCCTCAGTTTTTTAAGCAGGCTGAACACTTCGGTGCATGCTTTATGGGAATTGCAGGGCTACTGTCAGGAAGCAGCCAAATTGGCAGGCCAGATCCTTCTGGGGGCCAAATTATACCCCCTTTAGGGCCAAATCCTGATCCTGAGCCTTGAGCTGGACACATATGCTCTGCAGCAAGATCTGTTTCTGCCTTGTGTGTGACTTTCCGGCCAATGGTAAAACAAGAAGAATTAGGTCACAGCCAGGACAAACGATGCTCTGCCACAGGGCTACGTAGGAAGTCTCATAAACGACACAGAATTAAACCTTTCCCGTACCAGAGAGGCTCTTTTTCACTCACTGTTTACATAGTTAATGAGATAATTAGTTACACACTTAAGTATAATTACATTAAGCTTACTTTCAACACTCAGCACACAACACTGTACAAACAACACAGTCATATTCAGATCATAATAAAACACTACAGGATAATCGACCCAAATTTAAGAACAATGCGCTCTTTCCAACAATCGCAAAATATCTCCCAATTCCAGGGTGATCACAAATGAATCCCATATTATTGTGTTGAGGCTGAAGTCTATAATCCAGTCTTTACTCCTCCAACCTTCCTCCAGTGCAGTTGGGCCCAACAGCGAACCATAAATATCAATGTGAGAGGAGTTGTACGGTCTTTTGGGGTGATGGACAAAGGAGCTTTTAAGTCTGTTGGTCCTGCACTTGGGACGGAGCAGTCTGTCACTGAACAGGCTCCTCTGGTGGTTGATGACAGTGTGCAGAGGGTGACTGGTATTATCCATAATGTCCAGTAGTTTGTCCATAGTCCTTTTCTCTGCCACCCTCACCAGAGTCTCCAGCTTTGTGCCGACCACAGAGCCGGCCCATCTGATCAGTTTGTCCAGCCTGGATGTGTCCTTCTTGGATATGCTGCCCCTCCAGCATACCACAGTGTAGAACAGGACACTGGTGACAATGGACTGATAAAACGTCCACAAGAGTTTCTTGAAGGACCACAGCCACAGTGTTACAAGTCAAGTCCAGCTTGCTCTCCTGTCACAGCCCGAGGTACTTGTTGGAATCCACAGCCTCCGTTAATGTATTAGTCGTGCGTTAATTTGATCCCATTCCTCCGTTCAAAACAGCTTCAACTCTGTTACATTGGTTGGTTTCCTCCCATGAACTGCTTCGTAGAAATAGAAACACCTTCATTTGACTTTCTATGTTCATTCGTTCATT
The DNA here is from genome assembly GCA_034509495.1 of Acestrorhynchus altus. Lineage (NCBI taxonomy): Eukaryota > Metazoa > Chordata > Actinopteri > Characiformes > Acestrorhynchidae > Acestrorhynchus > Acestrorhynchus altus. Next base: position 27,235,586 of record CM067518.1, read on the forward strand.
GGTCTAATCTGTTTATGATGTGTGGTGTGTGTGGGTAACAGTAATGGAGATATATTAATGTCTCTCAATATGATTTCAGACCTTTCTTAACCTTTTTGTCACATTTGTGGGATGTTTTCATATTATGACATTATTTTATTCACTAAAAATGTAAGAATTTATAGGAGACAGTCTCACACACATCACATGTTATTTTCAGGAGATCCTAGGCTACTCAAAATTGTCTTCATTTTTGATGTATAAATGAAGAGAATTGAAATATTTACATGAATTTGATCATGTTTTGATAAAAATCTACATTTTATGTGTTTTTTGTTTTTTTTTTAGAAAAACTTCCCAGAAATCCTATTGGAAATTGATCATGCAGAGTATTTTTGAGCTGAAAATTTGAATTTTGCTGAATTATTTGTATTGATTACATTGACAAGGATATTTTATATATTATTTTTTTATAATATTTTATATTATTAGTTCTTCAAAACACATAGAGTCCAAATCAAATCCAATAAAATAAAACTAAAAAACAACCTAAATGTCTTTTATTATTTTGTTTTATATGTTATTTTTGTATCCCTTCTCAGGACTTTTATTATGGGTCAGTGATGTCATTAGCCCCACCCCCTCTCTCTGATCAGTCTGTATGCAGGTTGATCATGTTCACGTGGACAGAGCAGTAAACATGCACTGGAAGCTCCTCCAAACAAACTGGAATTTCTCCAAACACAATCCAAAGCCTCAGCACAGTATGTCTCATCATCATATTTACAGTCTGTTAAGTGCTCCTGCTCAGTGTTTTCTGCTCAGTTCTCCCTGCTAAGTGCTCAAGGTCCGTGTTTCTGCTCAGTTCTCCTGCTCAGTGTTTCTGCCCAGTTCGCAAGCATAGTGCTCCAGCTAAGTTCTCCTGCTCAGTGCTCCAGGTCAGTTCTCCTGCTCAGTGCTCCAGGTCAGTTCTCCTGCTCAGTGTTTCTGCTCAGTTCTCCTGCTCAGTGTTTCTGTTCAGTGTTTCTGCTCAGTGCTCCAGGTCAGTTCTCCTGCTCAGTGTTTCTGCTCAGTTCTCCTGCTCAGTGTTTCTGCTCAATGTTTCTGCTCAGTTCTCCTGAACAGTGTTTCTGCTCAGTGCTCCAGGTCAGTTCTCCTGCTCAGTGTTTCTGCTCAGTTCTCCTGCTCAGTTCTCCTGCTCAGTGTTTCTGCCCAGTTCGCAAGCTTAGTGCTCCAGCTAAGTTCTCCTGCTCAGTGCTCCAGGTCAGTGTTTCTGCTCAGTGTTTCTGCTCAGTTCTCCTGCTCAGTGTTTCTGCTCAGTGTTTCTGCTCAGTTCTCCTGCTCAGTGTTTCTGCTCAGTGCTCCCTGCTCAGTGTTCCTATTTGCTAAGTTTGCTTGGTGTAACTGTTTGCTCTTGCTGAGTTTGTTTGCTGTTTGTTCGGTGCAACTTCGTTGTTACTCCTTCTTACACATAATAACTGTTTTAGATTGTTTTTCTGTAGGTTTCAGAAGGTGGAATACCTGCTCAGTTTGTAGTTTGGTGTAAGTTCTTAAATCTACACAGAAGTGGTGAGTACCTGTTCCATCTTGTATGCTGCTGGTTTGTTTGCTTGCTCAGAGTGTGGCATGTTTTTAGTTGAAGCCCCTTTTTCACCACTAGGAAAAGGTGGACAAGTTGGAGGTGTGTATCCGGGCTTTACTAAAGAGTTAGAGTCAGTATTAGCAGTCCTGGGTTCCTCAGGGAGAGTCAGCAACCCCTCGACTCTGGCTTCAGAGTCCTCACTGAGGGGCAAATGTGTGATGTCTCTGCAACATAGTCAGAAAGCTATGGCTAAGGTCAAAGCTGACCCACTCAAACACCGCTCATCCCCTGTTCACGTATCAGACGGGTTTGCCCCGCTCAGCGAAGCACCTGTTGAGGAGCCTGTTAAAAGAACTTTGGTTGTAGGAGATTCTATTGTCTGACATGTGAAAATAGCTAGTCCACTGGGGCACCAGCAGTCAGCTGTTTACCAGGAGCCAGGACGTTAGTGGCCATCTTAAGTTAGCAAATAGGAAATATTCAAAGATAGTCGTCCACGTAGGGGCCAATGATATCATCTGCGGCAGAGTGAAGTGACTAAAGATAAAATTATAGAGGTGATCAAGCTGGCCCAGACGATGTACGATGCCGTAATTTGCTCTGGCCCCATCCCGATGTAACGTGGCACTGAAGCCTACAGCAGGCTTACAGCGTTGAACTGCTGGATGTCCAAGTGGTGTTCAGAAAACAATGTGGGCTTTATAGACAATTGGGGAAACTTTGAGGACAAGTCTGGTCTTATAGGTAGGGATGGTGTCCATCCCACACGGGAAGGTGCTGCCTTACTTTTGTGCAGCATAGCCCATAGTCTGTTAGTTAGTTGGCAGAGTAGCATTAACAGCTGCTGACATACCAGAGCCGGGACCAGTCCGCAGACACGCCGGCTAAACCGACCGTCACCTAAGTTCAACCGTATTGAGACGGTGTCTATGACCTGAATTAAAACTAATCACAGAAAAAAGCAGCCTGTCTTAAAAATGTAATCAATATCCAGATGTCATATTCAAATTGTAAAAGTAACACCTCAAATCTAAAATTAGTTACTCAATATTAGATCACTTAATTCAAAGGCAGTCATCGTGAATGAAATTATAAATGATCACATGCTCAATGTTGTGTGCCTCAGCGAAACTTGGATTAGACCTGCTGAATTCCTGGCAGTAAATGAAGCGCCCCCTGCAGGTTTGAATTATGTGCGCAACCCAAGACTATCGGGCAGAGGAGGCGGAGTCTTTTCTCACAAAGCCCCCCAGCTCTGGAATAATGTTCCAGATAATGTTCGGAACTCAGACACAATCTTCAAGAATAGGCTAAAAATGTGCCACACTCTGATCATGTTTACATTCTCTGTTCTCTATAAATCTAAACACCAAACTCATTACTTCTTTGTACCTTTTCAGAATCAATGATGATCCACTGGCCCCATCTGAGAAAGACCCCAAGCTCCCCTGCCACAACTTCACTTAGGCTTCCCACCTTCTGGCTACTGGACCTGGACTAGTTGCCCACAATCATCAAATTTCAACTATGTAGAACTTTACACAGACCCTAACTAGTCGCTATTGTTACTATTATGTCCACCAACGAAATTACCTGAGTTTTAGAACAGACGTATGGGGGTTCAGTGTCCCCTAAATAACTGTATAAGTTCTTTGACCAGAGGAGAAGGGGTCCCCACTTGTGAGCCTGGTTCCTCCCAAGGTTTCTTCCTCCAGCTTTGAGGGAGTTTTTCTTGCCGCTGTTGCCCGTTGGCTTGCTCACCTGCGGGTCTAGTTGTTATCCTCTGTTGCTGTGTTGTTCACCTTTTCATTTTTCGATTTCTGTGAAGCTGCTCCATGACATCAGTTGTGAAAAGTGCTAAGCAAATACATTTGGATTGAAACATGTTTAGGTATACTTTACATCATGGTAAGGGTTAAAGGGCAACACCACTGAAGTTCCTTTGAAAGCAAACACAGTCTGGTAGCTTGTTGAATGTGTTTTGATAGTGTATGACAGGGGTGGCAACCCGGGTCAGAAACGGGATGGTGAGGCTGCAGGTTTTCATTCTAAACAACCAGCCGTAACAGCTGATCTTCAAACAGCTGATCACAAATAGGGTTTCCAACTGACCCCGTAAAATAACCATAAAATGTTATTGTCTTCTTAAAATATGTGAATCTCCATGTAAAATATGAAATTGTTCCATTAAAATATGAAATTGTTGGCTTAAAATGTGTAATTGTCCCATTACAATATTAAATTGTCCACTTAAAATAGGAAATTGTCCTATAAAACATTAAATTTATGCCTAAAACCACGGAATCATCTTGTAAAATACACAATCATGCCTTAAAATATGGATTTTGAAACTAGAAACTGTGTTCTGTATTGAAGACCTTTAACACACCTCCTGCAAGTCTGATGGGCTTGTTAATGACCTGATTAGTTGAACCAGGTGTGGTGGGACCAAGTGTGAGAGAGTGGGTCCAATTCCAACCGTCCTGTCCGACACTGGGTTTCCAGAACAACTGGAGCTCCTCAGTTCAACACAAACAGGTAAAGTCCACTGAGTCAGACTGTTCAACCTCCTGCTCACAGAACTGCTCTGATGGTCACTGCATCCAGCCAGAGAGGACCAGGAGGTGAACATGGGGAGAGTTAAGGTACTGTACCAGTAGCGTGTGCGTGCAGGATGGCAGTGGTCATACTGGGTCTCAGTTTGGAGAACACTGCTTTGCTCCGTCTGAGCCTTCACTCAGATGTGATGGAAATGTGATGCAATGCTGTTTGCTGAAATGATTGTTGTGTATTTTTTTTTAAATGATCTAAAATGGCATCATTTCAGCATCATTTTCACAATGTGCACATCTTTAACAGTCACATCAGGATGTGAAATATCTTGTGCAATGCAAAAATAAATAATTTTGCTGCTTCAAACAATTTTCCCATTGTTTCATTTTCATGACGTATCTAGCAGAGGCAGGTTCTGTCTCTACAGTACCATTTTGGCACAACCCATAAGGCCACTATTAAATCCATTATATTTCTCCATTAAATTCCATTTTATTTTATTTGATTTGCCCTCAAACGTTGTTTTTTTTACTCCCCAAAAAATTCAGTTGTATTTTTTTCCTCAAATTCAGTTGTATTTGTTCTCTGCGAGGACATGACGGAAAACAGACACATGCAGAGTAAGATATAATGGGTCTTTAATAAAGGGCTCAGTCAAAAAGTGGTGAAGTCAATAACAGTCTGGGTCAAAACAGACAGTAGCAGACAACGATAAAGGAGCGTGTCTAATGTCACGTAGTGACATAATAGGCAAGAGTCCAATAAGCAGTCAAAACAGTGACACAGAGACGAAGCCAAAAACAGAAAAAAGGTCATAGAGAAATAAATCGGAGCGCAAAGATAAAAACAGAGTGATGCTGAAAGGAAAGACTTGACTTATATAGTCAGTGAACAGGTGTAGACAGTGAGTGCTCATGTTAATGTGATCTGGACAAAGGCAAATGACCGGTGTCAGGGTCAGGTGATACGGAGGGCAGTGTGACATTCTCTGATTTTTTTTGCTGATTCAGTTTTATTTTGTCCCCAAAAAGATTTTTTGAATAGTTTTTTTCCCTCAAATTCTGTTTCATTTATTTCTTAAATTCCATTCATTTCCCAAATTCAGCTTTATTTTCTCCTTCAAATTCAATAGTTTTCTCCAGTTTTTATATTTTTCTTTCGCCGTTTGCATTGAGATTTTCTTCTTAAGTGTTAAATAATATACACCTTTAAATATGCATCATCTGCTGACTGCTTCACGGCCCTCTGGTGGTCCCTGGCCCACAGATTAGAAACTCTTGTTTAGACTGAACCTTTATAATCGTTTATATTCTGCACTTTCCCACAGTTTCTCCACCTGTTTCAGTAAAAGATAATGGACTGTTTTTGTTATCCCAGAAACAACATCAATTTCTAATAGATAACAGTTCTTTTCAAAGACTTTGTTTCAGATGTTTAAGCTCTAATATAATGTACTGGTTATAACTGTGTGCTATCAAGGCCTTTTGCTTTGGTCTCTGCAGTTTGTTTATGAATCGCTGGATGAAAGGCCATGTAATTTAATTTGTATTTAATTTGTCTCGAAAACTGAAAGGTCGGTGGTTTGGAGGAAGCTGTGTGTTTTATATTCTGGCCGTGGTTCGTGCGGGGTGTATGGATATAATGGTGTGAGATTGATTTCTTAGGCTGTTTTCTCGGTCACGGCTTGATGAGGTCTCAGACCACCGGTTAAGTAGTGTGTTTATTATCTGGTCTAATGTGACATGGAGATGCTTTTTCTCCTGTTGTGCAGAAGCAATTTATTAATAATATTCAACGGAAAATTGCATCTCCTGAGGAAATGAGGAATGGCTGCACAGCCTAAGCAGCTTCCACCTGTATGCAGTTACTAGGCTGTTGCAGCTTTGGTCACTAAGCAGAGCCTGTTTTTGCCATTTGGTAACTTGTCACTGTGGTGTTGCTAAGTGGTTGCTGGGGAGTTGCTTAGGGGTTACAGTGGTGTGTCTAGGTAGTTCATAGGCAGTTGTTAGGATCTCACATTTGGTTGCATATGTTTGTGGTTGCAAGGTGGTGGCTATGGTGTTTCTAGGTGGTTGCTATGTTGTTGCTAGGGAGTTGCTTATGGCAGTTGTTGTGTTAGCCAAGGTGGTTGCAAGTGTTGATTGTTGGTAGATGGTTGCTGTGTTTGCAGGGTGTTTGCTATGGCATCTCAGGTGTGACTGGATGGTTGCTAGGGAGTTCCTTAGTGGTTACACTGGTGTTTCAATGTGGTTTTATATGCAGTTTTGATGTCTCAGGTGGTTGCATTTGTGTTTGTTGTTGGTAGATGGTTGCTGTGCTTGCTGTGTTGTTGCTGTGTGTCCCATGTGGTAACTATGGTGTTGTTAACTGCTTGCACTAGAGTTGCTTGGTGGTTGCTATGTTGTCTCAGGTGGGCATGATGCAAAGTGGTTGTTGTGGTAACCCATGGGGTTGGTTGGATATTTCTTGTTATTGGATATTACTTTTTGCATCTCATTGTAACATAAGAAGGTTACAGAAACATAAATAAATAAACACATATGTTTATAGGAGACATATTATTGTCTGGAGATCCTACTCAAATGTGTAAATATGAACAGAATTTAGATATTTGATCAAAAATTCAGTCTCAGGACTTTTATGTTGAAATCTGAATACTGTGAGCAAAGAAAGAGAGCAAACAGCCCCTCCCTTCTCATTTTCCTCTATAACCCAATATCTGGGTCAGTGACATTATTAGCTCCTCCCCCTTTCACTGATCAGTCTGGAAGCTGAGTAGCCAAAGACCTGTGGTGCCCATGCTGAGCCCTGTCCACCATTGTTTGCTGTGGACATGAGAGCCAGAACTGGATTTCAGTTTCCTTCCAAATTTCAGGACTTGACGCCATGATCTGCTGGATAGTCTTGGTGAAGATACCACAGATACAGAGATTCAGAGGCCTGTGAATGATCAAAATACAGTGAAGTAGATCTTTTCATTCCCAGTGTTTCATTCCCAGCTTTTCACTCCCAGTGTTTCACTCCCAGTGTTTCACTCCCAGTATTTCATTCCCAGCGTTTCCCAGTGTTTCACTCCCAGTGTTTCACTCCCAGCGTTTCACTCCCAGCGTTTCATTCCCAGCGTTTCACTCCCAGTGTTTCATTCCCAGCGTTTCACTCCCAGCGTTTCATTCCCAGTGTTTCATTCCCAGCGTTTCATTCCCAGTGTTTAATTCCCAGCGTTTCCCAGTGTTTCACTCCCAGTGTTTCCTTTCAGCTTTAATTCAGAAACAGAGTCTCATCAGGAAGGCTCTAATTCTGGCAGAAGAGCTCAGAAGCCTTCTCAGAGTAACTGCAGGAAACACACCAAAGCCAGTCGCCCTACTTCTACCCAAGGGTGAAATTGGCTGTTCATAATTTTAATCACAACACAGCATCCAAAAATGATTTTTATCATCTCTCTTGCTCTCTCTCTCTCTCTTCTCTCTCTCTTGCTCTCTCTCTCTCTCTCTCTCTCTCTCTCTCTCTCTCTCTCTCTCTTGCTCTCTCTCTCCTCTCTCTCTCTCTCTCTCTTGCTCTCTCTCTCTCTCTCTCTCTCTCTCGCTCTCTCTCTCTCTCTTGCTCTCTCTCTTGCTCTCTCAGTTAAGTTCAGATGGGCTGTACAATATGTTACTGATCAAATTGATTACAGAAATGATTTTTATTCCTCAAAAATAAAGTTTAAATTTTTATTAAACTATTAAACAACGATAATATGAGTTATTTACTTCTGATTTAAAACTGGTTTTATAGGGTGGGAGGGGGATGATGTGGGTGTGATTTGTATGGTGTAGGCGGAATATTCATAATGAGTGTAACATACTCATACACAAGGTGATCAGGATCAATAACTGTAGAGTGTAGAGGTTCCTAATGGTGTCCTGTGATGATCCATCCCATGCAGCTTGAACGTTCTCACTCAGTTCTGCAGATGGTGTGGTAGGGCTGGAGTGTTGATAGAGCGTTCAATAGCGTCCCACACATTTTCAATCAGGGACAGGTCTGGAGATGAGACCGACACGGCGAAGTATCTGTGTCTTTAAGTCGTGTGTTCAGAAAAGGTAGAACCACTGGTTGCAGAACCTCATTGACGTAACGTTGGGCCTGTAATGAAGACCAAAGGTGATCTGACATCGTACGAAACTGCAGCCACACCATCACACCAGACCTTCTCGACGGGAGATGCATGCCAACAAACCAATGATCTTGATGCTGACCACGGTGCCTCCACACACAGATTTGTTGGTTGTCTCCACCATGACAAAAGTGGGACTTGTCACTGATGATGACCAACTACCATTCTGAGAGACACCATGACAGTCTGTCATGACACCATTACAGCCAGTTGATTCCTGTGAGTGTGAATGTTTCCTTCTTTTAACTCTCTCTTCATCTCTCTCTCTCTTTTTCCTTTTTCTCTTCCTTTCTCTTTCACCCCTGTCCCTGGTTAGGGTGGTACAGGGACTTGTTGATGGGGAATGGTTTAATAATTTAGTACAGTCTTAAACTAATCTATTTGGAGAACCCAGATGGTGTTTTATTGGGCAAATGCGCAGATAATTGGACGGAATCATTTAGTCTCAGCTCTCGGGTGTCGAGGGACTGACTGAAGTTCACAACCACAAAATCTCCGGAAAAGTCATTTCTGTAGAGCTTATAGAGTCCCAACTCCGACTGGCATCACACTTCAGCTTCCTCCACATTATTCCCATTAAACCAAGTGTGGAAACATCATTCATGTTAATAGAGATTCATACTGGATATGAATGATAGAGTTTTATTGAGAATCTTTACTGATACAGAAATTAGTGTGTGTGTGTGTGTGTGTGTGTGAGTGTGAGAGAGAGAGTGAGAGAGGGAGAGAGAGAGGGGAAGTAGAAGAATGTGAGATGGACATGAATATGAATTATTGATGAGGATGATGGAGGTGTTGGCAGTGCCACCCTGGCTGGCGCACACACACACACACACACGCACACACACGCACACACACACACACACACTTCCCTCTTACACAGTACAAAGAGACAGAAATGGGTGCATATGTGCTCTGTGTGTGTGTGGGAGGGGGTGGCAGGGGTTCTGTGTGTGCGTGTGTGTGTGTGTGTGTGTGTGTGTGTGTGTGTGTATACATATCTCTTCACCCCTTCTCAGATTTCTGTTATTCTGTGAGCTCTGTGACGTGTCATCTTACTCACATCAAACACACTGCAGCGACACACACACACACACACACACACACACACACATACACACACACACGAATCTGTCATGGCACTTTACCTGAGAGCTCTTTCTGTCTACTCACTTACAAGCACAGACACAGGGAAGGGGGACGGAAGCACGAGAGTGGGTGTTTGTAATAAAGTGGCCAATGGGTGATATTAATGTGCTAGCAGGCTGGATATTGAGTCATTCAGTGAACAAAGAGTGCAAACGAAAACCAGACAATCTGTTTAGTGGCAGAGATTCCTGTTTTTGTGCCCTTTATGAAAATCTTAAGTGTTGGTACATGTTTCAATGAAACCCAGTACTACTGGGAATGCCGATGTTGCATTAAATTACCCTGAGCTATGGGCTCAGCTGGCTGGCGTTAGAACGGTGTGTAATTCTCCCATAATCAAACCTGGAAGCGCAAACAATGAAGGTCCTTGGAGTTACGAGCCCCAGGATTCCCCCCGTACCCGTTCCTTCTTTGTATCATTGTTTCTAAGTCAGCCAGGGAAGCTCTGAATCTGTCATCGGCCTTTTGAACGACTGTTCCAGGAGCAGTCTCCAGCAGTACTGCAGGATGCCAGCGGCTCGTAAAACTGACACACAATACCCACACTAAGGGAAGGGCATGCAATCGTATCCCACCATTCCCACTAAAATCCAGCACGCAGGAAGGCGGCGCTCAGCGCTACAGAGGTTCAGCCAGAAATCAATATTACACAGATTCTTTCTGTTCGCCAAAAGTCGATCACCTACGATATGTTTACTGTTAAAGCTTCGTTTTCAGTTGTAGAACCAGAGCTGGTTTCACAGTAAGAAGTGGACTGATGATATACACTGTGATATACACTGTGATATACACTGAGGAGGAGGAGCTACAGTCTCTCATTAGGGTGAATATTAATAACTCTAAATGTAGGTATTGTGATATACACTGAGGAGGAGGAGCTACAGTCTCTCATTAGGGTGAATATTAATAACTCTAAATGTAGGTATTGTGATATACACTGAGGAGAAGGAGCTACAGTCTCTCCTCATTAAGGGGAATATTGTTAACTATATTGTGAACAACGCCCTGGTGTTGAGGTTGGGAACCAAGGCCGCAGAGACAGAGTGGAGTTTAAATGGCTGCCAGTTCAGCTGTTGCTTTATCATAAATCTGCCGTTGTTCAGATTTTGCCTGGAGACTATTTGCATTAATGGGTTAGTGAAGGGGGCCTGGCGCTTGAGGATATGGAATGGCCGGTTAATCAGTCAGCCGCAGCCAGTGTGTGTGTGTTTTGTAAGTGTGTGTGTGTGTGTGTGTGTTGAGGATGTGCTCTCAGAGGGAGAGGTGGGCTCCAGCTGAATCCGAATCACCAGCGGCTAATGAAATGATCATTATTGTGAGTAAAGTCCAGTGATTCACCGCGAGAGGCTCTAGTGGAGAAATGCCTTTACACTCAGGAAGAATGAGAGACATAAAGGGACAGGGAAAGAAAGAGAGCAGAAGATACTGCATAGACACATAAAAGGAGGGAGAGAGAAAGGAATAGGTAGAGGGAGAGAGAGAGAGAGAGAATGAAGGAAGTGAGACAGATTTAACTAGTCTCTCTCTTTTGTGTTTATTTCTTTCTTTTGATCCTCTCTCTCTCTCTCTCTCTCTCTCTCTCACACACACACACACACACACACTAACACACACATTATGATTCATTATTCTCTCATTAATTAATAAAAAAAGGAAGTAAGTGACCTTCAAGTTCTCCTGCAGACCTTCCTTGAGAACTTTCTTTTACATGATTAACTCACAGGCAGTTTCATACTGGTTTCTAGATTTCATGTCTCAGGATCAGAGTAACCTACAGACATGATGCACACATCATAACAGATGATGGAGGTCTCATCATCTCTCATGTCTCATGTGATGATTTTCAGGGAGAGTTTCTACTTTGTGTCCAGTGATGATCCTGGACCCACCCTGACCCTGACGACGTGGATGAGCAAATAAATGGTTTTCAATTTATGTGTATTATGGACTGGAGAACCTGAAAGAATATGTGTGTTTGTCCATCCATCCATCTATCTATCTATCTATCTATCTATCTATCTATCTATCTATCTATCTATCTATCTATCTATCTATCTATCTATCTACTCTCTGTCTGTCTATCCATCTAATCTCTCTCTCTCTGTATCTTTAAGTGGGATGTTCTGCAGTAGGAGGGATTGAGTCTCTCTCTCTCTCTCTCTCTCTCTCTCTCGCTAAAGAGTGTGTGTGGTTGGCTGCTCTGCTCTGCGCGCGCGCGTCTCTCTCTGACTGTGTGTGTGTGTGTGTGTGTGTGTGCGCGTGCGTGCGCGCGCCTGAGTGTCGCTTCGCCTCTCTCCGCTTTTCTCCACCTGCAGTTCTGCGCGCGAGAGAGTCCGCCGGAGAGACGGACCGCGGAGAGACCCGGAGAAAGAGAGAGAGAGAGAGAGAGAGAGAGAGAGAGAGAGAGAGAGGAGCGCGCGCCCGGAGGAGACAGCGCGTTGGTTAAGCCGTGCGGCGGTTCTGCTCTGTATTGTCGGAGGATGATCTCCAGCGGGCTCCTGCGGGTCCTCAGCTCCCTGCTGCTGGTGAGTCGCTCTTCTGCTCGCTCGCTGGGGGGGGGGGCAAACCTGAGCGCGAGACCCTTCTTTCGGGCGGGGGGCAGTTTTTATTCCCTGTGTCGGGTTTCTTCCCAGCTTTGCACGTGAACATCCCAGTCCTGCACCCCGGTCCGACCCCCAGTCCTGCACCCCGGTCCGACCCCCCAGTCCGACCCCCCAGTCCTGCACCCCAGCCCGACCACCCAGTCCGCACTGGGAATGTTTCCGACACCAGTAAACGCAGGAATTAGAATCAAAGCGCAGAGAAGCGGAGGAAGGCGCACTGCTCTGCGCTGCTCTGCGCTGGGAATGAAGAAGTGCTGATGTGGTGATTTTTGCGCATTGGACCCGGACTCTCCACTGGAGCTTCCACCCGACCCTCTTCTGCAGAACCTGGCTGTGCAGAGATGGGGAGAACACTGGGGTGGATGCTGTGTGGTTGCGGAAGGTGCGCGTCGTGGAAAGTGCGCAAAACCGGGAGATGGTCTTTAGAATATTGGAATAAGAGGGAATGGGAGAAGTTGTGGAAATGTGGAGATCTGGGAACACGTTCAGTAATGTAGAGTTGCCCTTCTTTTCTGCAGAATCAGGGATGAGAGGTGGTCTTGCGTGGATTCGTGTGGCAAAGTGTCAACTATTGTGAAATATTGGGTTGAAATGTGCAATTTAGCGCTTTTCCAGGCCGATTCTGGGACGCGAGGAGTATTCTGTCCATGAAAGCTTATAAACAAGCTCGTTTAATCCCATTAAACACTGTGGGCTTTCTCTTCTCTGCAGAATAAGGAATGATGATGGGTTGCATAGCTGGAAAGGTGAACAGTGTGGGAAAAATGGGAATATTTGATCAGTGATGAAATTCCGGGATTCTTGGAAATATGTTCTTGGAAAGTTGGTGTTTTGGAAGATTTGGAGATTTGTTATGTTAAGCTGATTTTGCAGTGTTGCTAAAATGTTCAACAAGCATTTATTTATCTTTCTTGCAGAATAAGGGCTGCACAGGGAATGTGTGTGACAGGGAAAGTGTGGAATGTTGGAAAAATGACTTGGGATATGGATTTTAGTGGGGATTTATGGTGAATTCAGAGATGCAGGAGCTTAATCATGCTTAATATAGCAGGGTTGTTTTTTTTCTGCAGGTGCAAATGGAAAGCTGGTTAGGTGATTTCAGCTGGTCTGTGTGTTGGGAAAAATGTGCAACATTGGTCACAATATGGAAAACCCATCTCACCCCTTCTCTGTAGAAGCTGAGATGGTAATGATGTTGAATTGGGGAATAATCATATTTGGTCTTCTGTTTGTTGGGAAGTCGTGGGGATAGGGGATTGTGGAAGGCTGCGTGTGAGCAGTGTAGGCACATCCGGGGGGAAAAAAATCACATTTAATCACATTTCATGCTGTAAGTTTGCTTCTCTCTGTCAGGGTTGGAATGTCGATGTGGCAGATAAGTGGTCGGTGTTGGGAACATTGAGAAACAGTTGGGAGAACAGTCATATTTAACGCTCAGGTTCTGTATTACATTATGATTAGTTTATGGATTATAATGGAATTGTGTCCGGCTGGTTGTGGGTGGGCAGAAAGTGATTAGGTGGCCCTGATTCCGATTGGGAAATATTCCCGTATTTCAACTGAAACATGTGATGTAATGGTTATAGAGCAGGACTAATGTGTTTATAAGGCTTCATTGGTGTGGCTTTAGTGACGTTCATCAACTGAAAGCCAGTAATTGTGTCATACACACACCAGTATATATACACACCAGTACGTACACCACTATATACACCACTATATACCAGTGTAAAGTCATTAGTGTGTAAACAATGATTATCAGTGATGTTATTTTAATGGTTGTTCAACATAATTAGTGTAAATCTAATGCACAAGTCTTTACAAGTGTGACTGTAATGATTATTATGTGTTATTACTGTAAATATATGAATTATTAGGTGTTATGGTTGTTAATTTGTTGATTATAAGGCATCAATATTGAAAATATAATGATTATAAGCCATTTTATTGTTAGTATTTGGATTATAAAGCAGGGTAATTGTTAGTATATGGATTATAATGCATTTCTGTAGTTTATATATTGATTATTAGGCGGTGTTGTTGAAATATTGATTAAAGGCAGTATTATTGTTATATATTCATTATGAGGCAGTGCTATTGTTAATAAAAAAATAAGATATTCCTTTATTAGTCCCACAGGGGGGACATTCACAGGGTTACGACAGCAAAGGGAGCAGAAGGCGTTCGGTACAAAAATAGATAAATAAAGAGTATATTATATAAATATAAACATGTACATGGGGAGCTTAATTAAAAAAACCCTGTTTCCAGTAAATGTATACTGATTATAAGGATGCGTTATTAATATATTGATTATGAGGATTATTAGTGATAATCTATTGATCATATGGTGTTAACAGTGTGATTCTAAATTGGCCTTATTGGTGTGATTTTGATTAATTAAACACTATTAATGTGATTATAATGAATTCGGAATGAACATCGATTCTCACACACACACACACACACACACACACACACACACACACACACACACACACACGCCAGCAATTTATTCTTATTCAGCATGATTTATTTCTTACTTTTCATCGGCCTTTATAAGTTCTTATACAGCATCAGACATACGCACATCTCTCTCTCTTTCTCTCTCTTTTTTCTCTCTCTCTTTTTCTCTCTCTATCTCTGTTTATATGAATCTTCATGGACACACACGGGGGAGTGTGTTGCAATCAGAGTCATGGTGTGTCAGGGTCACTGTAGCCCCCTGAAAATCAATACTGTCTGAGTGTACACACACACACACACACACACACACACACACACACTGAAGTGTGTGTTCATGTTCATAGATATAAAGAGAGTGTGTGTTTATTTATTTATTTATACGTTTCTATATTGTGTGTGTCAGACTAGAAACTGTACTGTGTTTAATACTCTCCCTCTCTGTGTCAGTATGAACCTGTGCTTTAGTGTGTGTAGAGGTGTGTGTGTGTGTGATGAGTGTGTAACGCTGTATTGTGTGTTATAGGGGACGTATGTGGAGATGCAGTTGAAAGCGGACTGTAAGGCTGGATTTTCTCAGAGTTTATACACACTATGGCTCTCAGCAGACCTGCAGCGAGACTCCGCCCCCCACCTGCCCACAGGTAAGGCAGCTTCATCTTTATTAGTGCTGATTATCACTTTAATAGATGCTGATGCATTGGTTTAATGGGCGTGGCTTTAACAAGTCAAAGGGCGTGGCTCATTGGTGTGATGGTTTAATAACTATTAGGTGCTGATGTGCAGGTTCAATGGGCATGAATTTAAACTTTAATGGAGCTGATTTATCAGTTTAATAGGATTGACTTAAAGGGTTTAATTGGTGCTGACTTATTGGGTTTGGTTTTATTGTCATGGTTTGACTGCTGCTGTGGTTCTGGTTCTGCTGGAGGACCCTGAGAACCTTTGTGAATCTCAGTGTATAGTGTCAGACTGCACACACACACACACACACACACACACACACACACACACACACACACACACACACACACACATTGAGCACGGGATTGCTAAGCTTTCTCACTTTCTGAAATGAAATCCAGACACTGCTGTGGAGTGTGTGTGTGTGTGTGTGTGTGTGTGTGTGTGTGTGTGTGTGTTTGTCAATATTTATATCTGTATCGGGATATAAACAGAGCAGGATACGGGCTGAGTGATATATCGATATTCATATCTATATCGGGATATGAACAGAGCGCGATACGGGCTGAGCGATATATAGATATTTATATCTATATCGGGACATAAACAGAGCAGGATATGGGCTGAGCGATATATCAATATTTATATCTATATCTATATTTAAGTTATTTTGTTATATTAAATTAAATCTCTGCATTGGTTCTTCTGTGATTCTCCAAAGCCTCATTCTGTGTCAGATAGAGCATCATTAGAGCTTCTTGTTAACTGTGATGATATTAATTTCCATTGTTCCTCTGGTCTCCCTCCCTTTGTTCTCGCAGCCACTGTAGCATTTATTCAATGAACCAACTTTGTTTGTCCAGCCAATAGAGCAGGAAATCTAATCGACGTGCTGCACTAATCTCATACTAACGCTGCCAATCCCGACTAATTGGAATCCTCCATTGATCGGCTTTGATTTTTCCCACTCTGCCTCGCTCTGTATCTGTATCCTCAGCCCAAAAGTCAGAGGTTTGGGCTTCACCCTGCTTTTTTTCATAGTGGATACTGAATATACTTTGGATGACCGTGCACCACCTACGATCGCACTAAAGCCAGCTACAGGTCAGACCACAGGAACACACGCCATGCAGACACGTCTACGGTTGTCTTTTGCCAGTGGATTGAACCGGTTGTATGGAATTAGGTTCATTAATTCAGTTGTTAATCATAATTCAGGAACTTGTAAATGACTGAGTCATCGACTGGTTTAGTACATGTTGGAGTCCCACAGGGTTCTACTGTAGGGTCTTATGGTACTGCAGTTCTGACAGGCTTACATACAGGCTCTACTGAGTGAAAAACTGAATACAAACAAGTGTAATATTATAAAAATGACACTGAAAACCGAATATTTAGTGTATTTACTGTGAATTTACTGTGAATTTCTCCACTAATAAAGGATTACCTTATGTTATTTAGCAGATTACACCAGGCATCATCTGACATACCACCTTGGGATGGTTCGGGTACCACCAGTGGAGCACATACCACAGTTGGAGAACCAGAGTTTTAGAGGATACTGAATTATTTATAATAAATATTGAATATTTCATTGTAGGAAGTAAATAAATAATGTGTTCTGAATAATTAATAGTAAATAAGGAATTATTCATATTAGTTCCTGAGTGATTTGTAGTGGACACTAAATAATTCATAGTAGATGTAGAATAATTTATAATGGATACTAGTTTGTAGTGAATTGTGAATAATTTGTAGTAGCAAGTAAATAAATAACAGTTGTTTCTGAATAATTATTGGTAGATACATAATAATTCATATTAGTTACATAATAATTCATAGTGGTTTCTCAATAATTCATATTGGACACTAAATAATTTGTAGTGAATTCTGAATAATTCATAGTAGCAAGTAAATGAATGAGATTTGTTTCTGAATAATTCATATTAGTTACTTGATGATTCATAGTGGTTTCTCAATAATTTATATTGTCTATAGAACAATTCATAATGGATACTAAATAATAAAAAAAATACTAAATAAGTCATAGTAGTCAAGTACATGAAGGACGCTGGGTTCTGAATAATTCATAGTGGATACTGAATAGTCCATTTTATATACTGAATAATTCCTGGTAGAATCCCGATAGTTCATTATGGATCTTGAACATTTTATATTGCTAATATAAAAATAATGTATAGTGGAGAAAGCTGACGTCTTCTGTGTGTGTAGATCAATTAATCCTGATCATATCAGTGTAAATGAAATTCATGATCACTTCTTGAACCTGATACGCGTTATCTTCCTTCCCAGCAGCACTGATCTTCCACACTTCCTTCTGGACGCAGCTGTGGTTGTTTAGTTTTTTTGTCACTTCACCTGGTACTAATGTTATGGCTGACTGGTGTGTTGGAGTGAGCTGTAGCTTTAACGGCGCTGTTGCTGCTCGGTTGTGCTCTGCTGCTGAACTCTGAGCAGGTTGGGAGTAGGTGTGTGAGTGTGTGTTGGCGTTTTTTTTGGCAGCGGATGTGGCCTGAGGGGCTTTAGAGGGGATTTGTTTCAGCATAAGGCGAAGGCTGAGGGGCATATGCAGAAGGAGTGTGTGTGTGTGTGTGTGTGTGTGTGTGTGTGTGTGTGTGTGTGTGTGCTTATTTGCAGGCATATGTGTTTGCCGTTGTGCGTTTTCGTCCTGTTGGCTGAGCAGTGAAGTTTCAGCCCAGCAGGGGGTGTCAACACAATCAGCCGCAATCACGCTGAACTACTGATCTTCTTTTTCCTTTCTTTAATTACAACAGGCCCTTTCTTGCTCCACTCTCTGGTGTATTTCCTTTTAATTAGTCTTTTTCTTAAAAAGAGAAACTAGGGGCAGACTGGAGCATTCGAATCTAGTACAATCAATGAGATTGGTCCACAGCTTTCACAAGTCACTTGTGCTTGTACACCATTCAGCCAGAACATTAAAGCCACCTACCTAGACGTGTGTAGGCCTCCCTCGTGCCACCAACACAGATCTGACCGGTCGAGGCAAGCACTCTGTTTGCTCACTGCCCGTGTTCTTCCCTTCACTCAGCGCTTTAATGTTATGGCTGATCACATCAAAGATCTCCATCTCTCCTGGCCCTCCGATACCACCTCCCAGACCCCCATCACTTCCTCCCAGCCCCTCATCATCACCTCCTAACCCCCCAATACCACCTCCTGACCATCCAATACCACCTCCCAGCCCCCCATCACCACCTCCCAGCCCCCATCTTCATCTTCTAACCCCATCTTCATCTTCTATCCCCATCACCACCTCCCAGTCCTCCACACACCCCAGCCCCATCTCCTTCTAACCACATCTTCATCCTTATCCCCATCTCCTCTAACAACACCTCATCATCTACCCCCCATCACCACCTCCTGCCATCACCACCTCCCAGCCCCTATCTCCTCCTTCTAACCCCCATCTTCATCTCCTATCCACCATCACCATCTCCTAGCCCCCATCACTATCTTCTAGCCACCCATCAACATCTCCCAGCCCCCCCGTCACCACCTCTCAGCTTTCTAGCAGCGTTTGCATTCTTTGAGGTTAGAACTTAAAGACCGGAACCACACATGCTCTGAAAATCCATTAAAAGCAGCTCCAGTTGTGTTTCTTGCTTATCTCACGTCTTTATGACTTGTAAGTCCAGCTTTCTCCTGTGTGTTACTGTTGAAGGAGGATTAGCAGAAGCGCTGGCCATGTCCAGCTTTTGGTCTGTGATATAAATTAGTGCTCTACTCACCAGAAACCACATCTGCGTCTGATATTTCAGCCTTTTCTAGATTTCAGTCTCTTCTAGATTTTATCAGCTCCTCGTACCATACATGTCCCCACAGGACCACCACAGAGCAGATGTTATGTGGGTGGTGGGTCATTCTCAGCACTGCAGTCACACTGACACAGTGGTGGTGTGTTAGTGTGTGTTGCTGGTAAGAGTGGATCAGACACAGCAGTGCTGCTGGAGTGTTTAAACACTGTGTCCACTCACTGTCCACTGTATTAGACACTCCTACCGAGTGTCTCCACCTTGTAGATGTAAAGTCAGAGACAGAAGCTCATCTGTTTCTGCACAGTTTGTGTTCGTCACCCTCTAGTCCTTCATCAGTGCCCACAGCAGTGAGAATGAGAGGTTTAAGAACTCCAGCAGCACTGCTGTGTCTGATTCATTGCACAGATGATCAGCCAGGGCTAGAAATGATTCATTTGTTTCCTGTACTATGTATTCTACTACAAATTCTAATGATATGTTGCCATTGGTGGTAACTCTGTCCACCTTATCTACCAGGGTCTGTGGGCCTACTCATGCAGCTGCGTGGTAAGGCCCATTTGGGCCTGGTCATGCAGCTGCGTGGTGAGGCCCAGCTGTGTGATTTATGCAGGCGGAGGCTGGTTGATTTATGGTTTGTAAAAAGGGATGGCGTGCAGGGGAAGGCGGAAACTCCACAGTGGAAAAGCTTTAATAATAACACTGTTTAACCCAGAAACATGGAGGGAGGGAGGGAGGGAGGGAGGGAGAGAGAGAGAGAGAGAGAGAGAGAGAGAGAGAGAGAGAGAGAGAGAGAGAGAGTAACTCGGACAGAACTGGGGCTCAGGACACACAGTGGTGCGTTTAGAGAGGCTGTAGAGGAGTGGACGATAACTACAGTGGACAGGCACGTGTATGAGTGTGTGTGTGTGAGTGTGTGTGTGTGTGTGTGTGTGTGAGTGTGTGTGTGCGTGTGTGTGTGTTTGAGGAACATAGACAAGAGGGTTTAAATGGAGTGAAGGTGTTAAGTGTAATATATATAAAATCAAAGCCACTTGCGTGCCATTCTGCAGTTTCCTGTGGCGTGTCGTTTCAGAAATTGGTTGTGATTAATTCTAGAAGCAACTCTTGCCTGGAATCAGTTTTCATTCAGATGATGGTCCCTGTCTGTCAAGAGGACGTCCTGTAGACTGGGATTTCTGCCACTGTTGGTAGACAGGTATGAGCGTACACTTCCATGCACCTGAAAACTCAGCTCCTTCCATCACGCTGCAGCCTTTGGCTAAAAGGAGAGATCGCATTTGGGTGTGACAAGCATGGCATCGGGTTTAACCCGACATGCCAGACGTCTCTGCATGGAGGTGTAGAGGTTCCTAATGGTGTCCTGTGATGATCCATCTCATGCAGCTTGAATGTTCTCACTCAGTTCTGCAGATTGTGTGGTAGGGGTGGAGTGTTGATAGCATATTGGACCAATACCAATATATATGTATATATATATAAAACACATATGGAGTTTATTATCATTATGTATCTTTGTGAGATGATAGTGTGTGTGTGTGTGTGTGTGTGTGTGTGTGTATGTGTGTGTGTGTGTGTGTGTGTGCGACTTCCTCTCTTTCATCCTGAGTTTTCTTTTTCCGGTCAGACTGGAACTTGACACAACTCACCTGTTCCACATTAAGAATGGCTCCAGACACACATGCTGCAGTAAGATAATACTCTAGATTACAGGTGATTTACACCCCACACACTCTGGTGCAAGATGACTGTTGGGTCCACACTTGAGTGACTGTGCTGATCCGAGTCTTCTCCATCTAATTCCACATTGTGAATGTTGTATAGAGCTTGATTAATAAACGACTGTGCTGTTCGGTGTTGTTTGAGAGCTACACAAAGGAGAAGGCGAGGTTTGTGCTTTTACACACATGGTTTCGGTGGTGGTCAGAGGAAAAGGGTCTCAATCGCAGTTGAAAGAGTAGAATCACAGATGATACCTTCTCATTTTCACGGTACGATAGTTTCACATTACAGACTTTCAATTGTTCTGTTACCTTCTGAGAATGTTCCCAACTGCTGCCGGAAAGGAATGATGTTTGTTAATGATGCTTTGAGGTAAACAGAGTGTGCTGTGCACGGCACAGGGGTAAAACCAAAGGATCGGTAGCAGATGTAGCTGAAAACATCTGATTTCTGATCCATTCAAATCGGCCTGAATCAGAAAGGAACATCACTGTTCTCGACATATGTGAAGTTAAAGATGAGCAGCAGTGTTGCCAGAAAGTGTTAGGTCTAATTCAGGTGAAGTGAATTCAAATGACATTATGGATTTATTATACAATATACGAACACTACTAATTATTTTGCCAATTATGTTTCTTTTTGTTTATTAATTTTAGAGTTATTTAAGTCAGAAATCTGTATATTATTAACAATATAGTGCTCACATGGTTATAGTGTCAAATTAGTATGATCTGTGGCAAAAATTGGTCTTAAAATGACAATAATATCATTCATCTGAATTATTTCTGGGACAATATATTGTCCAAACTAATTTTGGAATGTGAAATTACGTAGTGTTTCGCTCTTATGCTCTCAGTAAAAATTACAATGACATTATTTATTGCCACCATTCTTGAGGCCAGTTATGACTGGTGTATGACATGCTGTACAATGTTTTAAAAAAAATACTTCTGATATCATAAACTGCTAAAAATAGGTGTCCCCAAACTTTTGACTGACCCAGTACACGCTGACCTCAGTTTGACTCTTTTCACCTATAATAGCTGCGAGTGTGAGTGATGCTCCCTCGGGCTCTGACGCTCTAGGAGAAGGCTGCCAGTTATTACTCCAGCCGTGCAGTCCTCTCAGGGAAATTACACACTGACCCCAATCCCAGAGCATCTCCCCCTGCCTGCGGACCCCCATCCTCCCAAGTCCTACTGGAACATGAAGCCAAGTGATAAGAAATCACTAGGGATGACCAGAGTGATCGCATGGCGAAACTGGACTGTAGTGTGATGGGAATTGAAAGCAGAGGGCAGGTAATAGTTTTAGTGGGCGTGTAATGAAGTGACCACTGTCATCCTGTCAGAGCAGAGACTGCCCAAAGCGAGGCAGACATAGGTGGTACGTGACTTAGATGTTTTAAATGGTGCAACTAATGATTATTATTATCATTATTACCCTTTTTGCTTCCTGTAGTGTATTACAGTCTGTCTGAATGAGCGTGTGGATCATATGAACATTATAGAGCATTATAGAGCGCCCCCTACGCTTCCTGTAGTGTATTACAGTCTGTCAGAATGAGCGTGTGGATCGTATGACCATAACTTTAATCTTTTAACGATGAAGCTTTGAAGTACTGATGGATTTCATTTTACCTAATATGTTGGTTTGTAATTCTGGTTTATGTTAGAAGAGATTGGAGAAAAATCTGAGCATTCGAGGGTTAAACACCCCTGCACTGCTCATCAGAGACCAGCTGCACCCAGCGGGCTTAACCTGTCAACTTGTGTGGGTGAGGAAATATCTGAAAACTCTGAGAATGGAGTGAGAGAGAGGAGAGAGAGAGTGAGGGAAAGAGGGAGAGTGAATGAGGGAGAGGGAGAGCGTAGATTTAGCATTCCAGAATAATACAAATCGATTTGAACTGCAGTTTCTTTGGGATAATAGCTCCTCAGCGTCCTGTCAGAAGCTATTGGGTGAAGCTTGGTGATGGCTGTGTTACGGGGTTGATGCTGGTTGAACCCATACAAAGCCTGCATGGCTCACACACAGGCCTAATGCCTGGATCTAATGCCAATGGAACATTGCTTTTCAAAGGTTGGGTATGAATGAGTGGTTATGGCTATGGTTAGGCTAGGGTCTGTGTGTGTGTGTGTGTGTGTGTGTGTGTAGGTTATGGCTATGAATGGGTATGAAATTGATATGAATATGTATGGAGATGGTAGGAATAGATGGGTATGTATATGGTTATGGATGAGTATAGAGGGATATGATATGGGTGTGTATGGATAATCACAATGATTTACACAAGGTTTGAACTATAATATGAGATATTGGCAATATTTATTTACAGCCATGCAATCTGATTGGTTGTGAAGTGTTCAAAATCACTGTTGTGTAGTGAGTGGGTGGAGTTTAATGTGTTGGTGTGTGTAAGGAGCTGGAGAAGGAGCTGCAGGCTGTGCAGTGAGTGGGTGGAGTTTAATGTGTAGGTGTGTGTAAGGAGCTGGAGAAGGAGCTGCAGCCTGTGCAGTGAGTGGGTGGAGTTTAAAGTGATGGTAAAATACTGTGTGTTGTCGTAAATAGTTGCTCAGCACAGTTGCTTCATCACTCTGAGGGTGTTATTTCACCCTAACACACTCACTCTCCCGTTCTATTGCTTTAGTGTGTTATGTGTATATTATGAGGGCACTGATTCCATACTTTTGCACGGTCGGAAAGCTCAGTAATCTCAGAGTGGAGTGAGGGCAGAGAAACTGCAGGCGGAGACGTTCCATATTCAGGATATTGCAGTATGGATTTATTGGAATCTTTATCTTTGAACTGAGCGGGGTCTGAAAGCTCATATTAAAGAATGAAGTCTGCTGTCTGTAACAGTGAGTCTTTCTGTACGATAATGACAGAAACCACGTCTGACAAAACAACAGTCTTACATTTGACCATAAATAAGTTGCCTGAATGAGCAGAAATGTGGAAAAATCTATGAAGAGTTTGGTGTCGTGTGTAATAGGGTTGCAGCATTAAACCGATTTTTGCTATAACATATAATATCAGCATCGTAATGAATGGTTATCACACAGAGTCGTATATTTACTTAACACTGGTGTTGAAGAAGCTGCACCTGAAACGAAACTATATTGGAAAATAATCATGAGCCGTATACAAAGGTTTTCCAATTAATTCGCTCATCCACCCATCTGCTCATCCTCTTCGTCCTGCTCAGGGTCGTGCTGGGTCTGTAATCGATGGACGGAAGGCCATTCCCTCACTCTCACACCTAGGCCAGAATGCCCCCTGGATAGGGCACTAATCCATCGCAGGTAGTTGGGTAAAGATTATTCAACCAAAAAAGATAAAAAACAAACTCCTATTTTCATTCCTTTAAGAGTCCTGTACATAATAATAATAATAATAATAATAATAATAATAATAATAATAATAATAATAATAATAATAATAATAATAGCATTATTCAGTTTGTGATGTCACAACATCTGTAGCAGTGTTGCCCCGCCCATTACCACTGAAGTTCTAACCCAGCAACCCATTGAATCATCATCAATCATATAATTATGCTTTGATTTTGAAAAGTGAATTGATTCTGGTATTGTGATGTTTTAATTTCATTATTAGTTTTACTAATATTTCTATTAATTTATTTTTAATGCAAACTCTGCATTATAGGATTCTTTTGACTTTAAAAGGTGAATTTTTCCAACATTTGTTTCAAAATCATAAGCAAGGTCTCATCATTGTGTGATGAATTATCAGTGAATAATTCAGCTCAGAAAACTGCTACAATTGCCTTCAACTCAATTAAATCCCAGTTTAAATATTGAAGGAGATTCCAGTGCATGTTTACTGCTCTGTCCACGTGAACATGATCAACCTGCATACAGACTGTGATCAGAGAGAGGGGGCGGGGCTGATGCTCAACCTGCACACAGACTCTGACTGATCAGAGAGAGGGGGCGGGGCTGATGCTCAACCTGCATACAGAAGCTGACTGATTAGATGATTAGAGAGAGGGGGCGGGGCTGATTCCTATAAATATTTGTCTAATGATTGGTGATTAAAAGTACATCAAATTACAAAAACATCCCACAAAAGTAGGGTTCTACAGATTCATACTCTGTTTAATCACCAGTTGACCGCTCCAGAACCAGGAGGTCATTTCCAAAACAGTCCATTAAATAAACAATAAGCAGCTTTGCATCTTCTGTGATATCAGGGAATATCATTAAGCTCTGGAAGAAGACCATGACGAGCGGCACCTGTAATAAAGTGAAACTCCGTGGGACCGAAAGTGTTTCAAAGTCATTGCAGTCACATTCACACAATTACATCACCGTTATCAAGTACCGATCGCAAAGACTCGTCTTGTTCCCAGATGTGGAGTGTGACCTGTTTTAGAAGACAAAACAAGACTATTCTCGATTTCTTCATCAGTTCAGTGAAATTTAAATTAAAATCTTAACTAAGTCTGCCGTTCTGAGCTCTGTAGGGGACGGCGGCGGAGACGTGTTCGGACTCAAACTGAATAATTTCAGTTCAAATAAAGGTCATTTCTGTGTTTTCGTATCTGTCATAAACGGTGTACTGGACCCCGCTGCACGAGGGATAGGGTTGGGAATGGATATCCTGCCTTTTTGAAACATTTTATACCACAAAAAGCTTATTTCTACAGATTTAACAATTCATTTTTACATTTTCAATTAATTTAGACCTTTTAGAGTTAAACAGGGTAGATGACCAAGAGGAAGGAGCCCCAGGGGAAGACCCAGGACCTGCTGGAGGGATGATAGCACCTGGGGATCTCCCCTCCCAGGTTGGTGGAAATTGCTGGGGACATGGACACATGGTTTTTTTACGAAGGCTTATGATCCTGTTCCCTGAGATGATTTGTGGAAGGTGCTGTGGGACAGCTGATGAGAGCTGTACGGTCATTGTACTCTCGATGTTGGGCCTGTTGGACCCTCACCTATGGTCAGAACAGTGGGTTCTGACCACAGACTGTGTGATTGTGGACGCAAGCTGATTTAGGTAGCTTACAGTGAGAAACTCGGTATCCATGGAAGGTTCAGAGTGATAAGGAAACACATGAAAGTGTTACAGTGTCCAGTTTTACCCAATTAACACGTCATAATTATGACCTCTGAACTTGTAGGTTGGAATGTCTTTGGAGGACTTGAAGGCAGCGTTCATAACCATAGTGCCTTTGGTCCATGGTTGCACCTTGTAAGGTTGGTTATACTGTATATAATAATCTAATGGGTGGAAAAATAGCCCAAGCTGCAGGAGGATATGAGGTCATGGGCTGTGATGACGGTTCAGGCTATGGA
>CM067518.1:27266594-27275646 GCA_034509495.1 Acestrorhynchus altus
AGAGAGAGAGAGAGAGAGAGAGAGAGAGAGTTGTAAGTGTAGGGGAATGAAGCATTACTCTAGTCCTGGGATCGAAAAGCTTTTAAAGACAGACACTTTAACCCCACCCGTCCACCCTACCCCCCCTTTCCCTTCCCTTCTTATTCCCAGAGCAGGGAATAGTTAGTCTCTTGCTCCGAATACACACTATAGTGTGTGAAAGTGATCAAACAGGAGGCAGAGAGAGAGAGAGAGAGAGAGAGAGATTCTATTACCCAGGAGCACCTAGTAGGAAATACATTGCCGTTCTGTTGGGACAGAAGATAAAGGTGATCAGGATCAATAACTGATGATAACTGTAGTCTGATCTGATCAATATTTATTGATCTACTCATACAGAAGTGGTGTCTCTCAGGACGGCGTCGGGTTTAACGCAACATGCCGGACGTCTCTGCATGGAGGTGTAGAGGTTCCTAATGGTGTCCTGTGATGATCCATCCCATGCAGCTTGAATGTTCTCACTCAGTTCTGCAGATGGTGTGGTAGGGGTGGAGTGTCAATAGAGCGTCCAATAGCGTCCACACATTTTCAATCAGGGACAGGTCTGGAGGTGAGACCGACCACGACGTAGTATCTGTGTCTTCAAGACGAGATCTTGAGACGGCAGCAGTGTGTGGACGAGCGTCGTCCTGTTGGAATAGAGCACCGGAGTGTGTGTTCAGAAAAGGTAGAACCACTGGTTGCAGAACCTCGTTAACGTAACGTTGGTCTGTTAAAGTGTCTGTAATGAAGATCAAAGGTGATCTGGCATCATATGAAATTGCACCCACACCACGACACCAGACCTTATGAACGCGTGACAACATTGGTGTTGGTGCTGACCACGGAGCCTCCACACACAGATCCATTGGTCGAAAAATGCAGGATTTGTCACTGAAGATGAATGTGTGGATTCATGGCGGTTAGGTCATTCTCGCTCTCCATAGTTCGTGTTGGTCTCCCAGATCCTACACTAAGGCTGGAGTATATGTTATGAATACCGGTGTATCTTATCAGCTTCAAACACATCATAGGGGTTATTTTTCATGAGCTTCAAATATAAGAACATGGAAAGGTTCTTGTGTGTTCTGGTCTGAGCTAACATTACACTAGAAATCTCATTCTGCTGCTTTCTGGAATCGCAGTTACCATACAGCTGGCATTTTCCCGTCTGTTTGGTCCAGTTTTCACATTTATGGGCTGAACGAAAGGCCAGTCAGTCTTTCTTGCTCGGTCTCTCTCTCTCTGAGTGTAAACAATCTTGCTCGCCCCACAGCTCTGTGGAGGAACACAGATTAAGTAGATCAGAGACGGCCGGGCTTCAAAAGAAGCTGGGAAAAAAACAAGATGCAGAGAGAGAGAGAGAGAGAGAGAGAGAGAGAGAGAGAGAGAGAGAGGCGGCCCTAACAGCCAGGTGACGAGGAGATAGCGGCGGTGCTCCCTTCATCTCTGTGAGCCTCGTTCACACTCTTAAAACGGCTGACGGCCTTCCCTGTGGTCACCGCTGTGCCACCATTTATTTATTTATTTCACTTTTATTCTCTCCTGTTCCACAGGTTTCACTGTTCATTTATTTATTTACTTACTCATTTATTCATGTTCATCTTTTTTTAAATTCTTTTTTTACCACTTTTCTATTCCACACTTTGTCCTGATTTTAATTTATTGATTTATTGTCCTTCTCTATCCACTGTGTGTGGCCCGTGGGAATCCGTCTGTGGAGGCACCATGGTCGGCGCAAAGATCATCGGTTTGTGGTCACGGATGCTATTGGACGCTCTATCAACACTCCACCCCTACTGATCGCACCATCTGCAGAACTGAGTGAGAACATTCAAGCTGCATGGGATGGATCATCACAGGACACCATTAGGAACCTCTACACCTCCATGCAGAGACGTCTGGCGTGTTGCGTTAAATGCGACGCCGTCCTGAGAGACACCACTTCTGTATGAGTAGATCAATAAATATTCATCTTACGTTTGTAAGTCCCTTTGTAGGAATTCAGAAAAGGGGAGGACGTCCCATTTCCCTACTATGCTCTGATAACTCTAAGACATGATCATGAACCAACTAAGTGAAAACTGAAGGTCAGTTTTGAGTGAGATCCGTTTCACGCTGAGCAGCGAATATTGATCTGAGCTGTTTATCACTCCACTATTACCTAATCAGGTCTCATTTGCATATGCTTATTAATGAGATGATGATGTGCGGCAGCTCGCTCAGTGGTGTGTTAATGCAGTGGTTCTCAGGCCTGCTGATCTTCATGTGTCATGCAGAGGAAGTATGTAAAGGAGGTGACGAACGAGGTTTAATTTTAGGCTCTGTGAGGCTCTCTACGCTTTCCTGGACAGCTTTAGTGAGGGCCGAGATCCTACTCTCTCTGTCTTCCAACCAGTAGATAACAGCCAGCTCAGCTGTGTGTGTGTGTGTGTGTGTGTGTGTGTTGGACTTTTGGCAGCTCTCTCTGTTTCACACACACACACACACACACACACACACACACACACACACACACACACACACATACACACAGTACAGAGAGTTGAATGGACACAATTTTAAATACCGAACAGCTTCAGATTCTTCAGGCTGCGGGAGAAACTCGCAGCTCAAGTCAAACAAAGCATCAGCACTTAATCAGCTTTTACACCTACCTACAACGTCCAGCTGTGGAAACCACAGCTGTATTCAAGAGGGGACTCAAATATGTCTTCGTATGAGATTAGATGACAGATGATATTAAATTGACACGGATATTTGTACAAATAAGTTCAAAATACTTGACAGTGGTCCAAATTAAATAAAATAGAACACAAGTGTCCATTATTATTTTTGTTATTTATGTTTGTATTAGTATTAGCCCTTCTCGGGACTTTTATTTTGACATGAACAGCCCCTCCCTTCTCATTTTCCTCTGTAACCCAATATCTGGGACAGTGATGTCATTAGTCCCCCCCCTCTCTCTGATCAGTCAGAGTCTGTATGCAGGTTGAACATCAGCCCCGCCCCCTCTCTCTGATCAGTCAGAGTCTGTATGCAGGTTGAGCATCAGCCCCGCCCCCTCTCTCTGATCAGTCAGAGTCTGTATGCAGGTTGATCATGTTCACATGGACAGAGCAGTAAACATGCACTGGAAGCTGCTTTGGTATTTAAACTGGGATTTAATTCAGCTGGAAACTTGTGAATTGTAGCTGTTTTCAGAGCTGAATTACTCTCTGATAGTATGTCTGTAGGTGACTCTGATCCTGAGATGATGCCTAGCATATGGTGCGTAACTGCCCGGATCTCAGATTCTGCTGTATTAACTACCTCCGGGGGACGCTATACAGCACTTCATGGAGCTTACTTTAAATTACACTGTCAGTTCAACCTAGCTCAGGCTTCCCAGTGTGCTGTGCTCATACTGAACTACGAGGTCCGAACCGTAGCACGAAGTGAACCAGGACGTTTGTGTACGTTACACCCGTCGCCCACCCGTAGTGCAGATCACAGACGCAAATCAACCTTTCCTCCTGAATCACTGCTGCAGTGGTAAATGAATGTGTTTACGGATTACATGTGTGTGTGGGCGAGAATATTTCCACCTGATATCAATTTGTGTGTGTGTGTGGATCACTCCTAGGACAGGAGTGATTTGTCCTGCTAATCTGACTGAATAAATGGTGTCTCCGAAGCCCCAGCTCATATTGGTTTTAAATGAGTGCAGTGTGTGTGTGTGTGTGTGTGTGTGTGTGTGTGTGTGTGTGTGTCTGTATGTGTGAGTGCTGATGGAGTGTGTGGTTCATCAACTGTGTTTGATTTTAAGCCAGAGACAGAAGCAAAGACATTCCTTTGGCTTAATTGAAAGCTGTCGCAGTGTTAGTTACCCGAGGCCCGTTTTGCCGGGTTGTTTTCAGAGTTCGATGTTCCTTTATTCACCTCAAAAGTATGCACAGAAGATGGTCAGGCAAACTTGTCTTCATCTGAGATGTAAATATTAACAGAATTTGGATATTTGTATGAATTTGACCACGTTTTTGATCAACCATTGGTTTTGTCGGTAGCTTGGTGGAATGTTTGCCTCCCAGGACTGGGGTCTTGGGTTCAAGTCCCTATCTGGGTGGAGTTTCCATGTTCTCCCCATGTCTTCATGGGCCCCGTCTGGGGTCTCCCATTTCCTCTTCCATTCCAAAAACATGGAGCTCAGGTAAAATGTCTACTCTAAGTTGCCCTGGTGTGTATGGAGTCCTACCGAGTGTCTCCACCTTGTAGATGTAAAGTCAGAGACAGAAGCTCATCTCTTTCTGCAGTTTGTGTTGGTCGTCCTCTAGTCCTTCATCAGTGCTCACAGGACGCTGCCCACAGGACGCTGTTGGCTGGATGTTTCTGGTTGGTGGACTGTTCTCAGTCCAGCAGTGACACTGAGGGGTTTAAACACTCCAGCAGCACTGCTGCGTCTGATCCACTCGTACCAGCAACACACACTAACACACCACCACCATGTCAGTGTGACTGCAGTGCTGAGAACGACCCACCACCCACATAATATCTGCTCTGTGGTGGCCCTGTGAGGTCCTGGATGGTCAGCGGATTTAGTGAAGAGGAAGGGGGGCGCTGGTCATAATGTTATGGCAGATCAGTGTATAACACCATTCTATTTATAGCCTTTATTACAAAACGCTGACAACATTCATTAGTGTCTTCTGCTCTATAAGGGTTTAGGAGTGCATCATAAGAGGCGTGTGTGTGTGTCATAGGTTGTGTGTGTGTGTGTGTGTGTGTGTGTGTGTGTTGTTTTGGGGGGTGGGGGTGGGGGTGGGCATGGTGGTGTGTGTTTTCAAGCCGCCGTCTCCTTCGCTGCTAACAAAATCAGGCCAAATGAGTGAGAGTGAGTTGATGATTGCTTCGGGCCAGTGTATCGTCTACAGATGTCACCCAGGATCAAAGAAAGAAAGACTCACACACACACACACACACACACACACACACACACACACACACACACCAGACACATATGGAGGAGCTCACAGTTGACTAGTTACCCTGAAAGTTACCGAAGGAACCTGAATGTATTCAGTGGAAACCTCATACTGGATCAGCCATAACATTAAAACCACCTGTCTAATGTTGCTCTGGCCTTACTCATGCCACCAAATAGCTCCAACCCATTGAGTCAGGGACTGAGAGACTTCATAAGACATGTGAAGGTGTCCTGTGGTATCTGACACCAAGACTAACGTCAAAGCAGATCCAAGGGAGCCTTAAGCGCCCTGTCACCATTTCACCGTCTTTTCCTGGAGAACTTTTGATTGGTACTGACCACTGCATTGACCACCGCATACTGGGAACCCACAATACCTGCCTGATGTTTTGGAGATGTTCTGACCCAGTCACTGTGCACTCGGCGGAGCACACAGCAACGCCAACAGCAGGGACTCCCGTCTTCCTCCCGTCCCATTCACCTCTTCTGTGAGATTATTGGCTGGTTGCAAAGCAGAAATACGATTACTGCGTGAGACGTAAATCCGCTGTTCTCACGTGATCTCATTAGTGCGTGAAACATTCGCTGATGACTGGAATTCCAATGATTTGAATGTTCCGATATGTGAAAACACATAGCTGAAAGAATTCCGCATGGGGGTTTTTCCCAGTCGATGACGTTATTTGTACATTATTTTGGTCAAAGGAGGAAATTCCAGCTATTAGGACATCGAGGGTCCTAAGGGGGTCCAATCTTTCTGAACCTTTCTATTATATAAATCAATATAAATGATTTTAAAGATCAATTAACATAAATTTTTTGTCTTTCATTTTAAATAAAAACCAAAATGATGTTATATTTTGTCTCATTATCTTCTGGGAAAGTCATTTCCCATAAATAATAGTAACTTTAAATGAAAATTTTGCATGGGTACGAATAATTTTGGGCTTCACTGTGTGTGTGTGTGTGTGTGTGTGTGTGTGTGTGTGTGTGTGTGTGTGTGTGTGTGTATACAGCCCACTGACACAGCATGTGGTCTACTGTAGAACTTGCTGAGTTAGATTCCGAGATCATTCCCACATGCCGAAGTGTTTGGATAGGGTCAGCCGCCGCCTTCCAGGACATTAAAAGCAAACTTGGAGCAAATGATATTTCTCCTCCTGTGTTTGTCGTGAGATCGCTCAGTGCGATTTGACTTTGAAATGAGAACATCGTATCTCCCCAGTCTCTCCAGAGGCTGTGCCAACATTTAATAAATATTTAACTTTAATTTAAAACCCGCTGCAAAGTTAATTGTATTAAGAAAACACGACCTTGGATGTTTTTATAGAATAAAAGTCACTCGGCGATGCCTTTGAGGATGCCTTGTGATTTCTTATAAAAGGAACTCTAAATTCAAGCTCTTGAAAGTCTCAGTGTCCCAAATGTGATACTTTTTATCTTCACTTGCTTTAATTTAAATAGAATATTATTATATACTAATGCTCTTGTGTCCTAAACTGAAATAATAATAATAATAATAATAATAATAATAATAATAATAATAATAATAATACCCCAAATTAACCGGTCAGCTTGGTCCAGTGTGGGAATTAAGGGGCTTCTGTGGGATCCAGTATAAGTTAAGGTTGTTAATTGCACTTCAGTTTCTTGATGGAACGTCCTGCAAAATTAGGTCTCCTAATTTTTTTTTTCCAAATTCAGTTTTAATTGTTTCTTTTGCCATTTATGTTATTTATGTATTTCCCTTTTCTCTCTTTTTCTTAAAGGAAACTTGCATCATTAATAATGCCTCAAATTCCATTTCTACCCTTAAATTCTTTTTTTTTTTAATTTTTAGTTATTTCCCAAATTTCATTTCCCCCCAAAATTGTTTCTCCCCTAAATTTTATTCTCCCTCACTTCCTGTTTTATTTTCTTCTCAAATTCAGTTGTATTGTTTTCTTTTTCAATTTACATTATTTAGATATTTTTTTATCAACTGTTTTACCATTTAGAATTTAAAGGGAAAATTGGAATTCGAGGCATATTCAATGATGCAAGTTTTTTTTAAGACAAAAAAAGAGTAAAAAAAGAGAGAAAAGAGAAACGTCTAAATCATGGAAATGGAAAAATTAAAAAAATAATAAAAATAAAAATAATTAAAAAAATTAAATTCAGGAAATAAAATGTAATTTGGGTGAAAAAGACTGAAACATGCACCTTGTTTTGGAAATCATACGGCAATAAATCTGTTGAAAATTCTTCAATCTTCATTTTGTGTCTCTATCAGAAGAACAGAATATTGCAGTGTCAGTCTTTCTCCAATATCGTGCAGCTGGAGGGTCTAAGAGGAGCAGAAGAATAGGAAAATCAAGGCGGCACAGTGGAAAGATTCCTGGGCAGGAATAAGGAAACAGCAGGCCGTGGAGGTGATGATTCACTCTGGGATGATTTGTGTGGAAAGAAAGAGGAAATCTTGGAAATGCGTGGAATAGCTTGGGCCCACCAGCATCAGTGGGTGGCGGCCAGAAACCGACGAGGAACCTTGAAACCTCGAAACCTTGTATATCCGCTCAGCACTTCAACA
Organism: Acestrorhynchus altus; assembly: GCA_034509495.1. Classification (NCBI taxonomy): domain Eukaryota; kingdom Metazoa; phylum Chordata; class Actinopteri; order Characiformes; family Acestrorhynchidae; genus Acestrorhynchus; species Acestrorhynchus altus. The sequence goes on from CM067518.1 coordinate 27,274,145, forward strand.
CCATGTAAACACATGCCATACAGCAGACGGTGTTGGAGGTTTTATTTATTCCGTATAAACAATACCAAGCCAGAACAGCCAGCGTTTTTTAATAACCCAGCAGAACGCCAAACACATCGCTGGGCAGGGCGCGACAGACAGCAGTTGGAGATATTGTTCTTGATGGTGTAATAAAAAGAACACAGCCGAAGCTACAGAAGTGTACGTGTCTGTTCAGATGATGTGCTTTTGATGTTCTTAGTGTAAATGTGTGAAAAAATCCTGCAAATACACTGATCAACCATAACTTCATGACCACCTCCTCGTTTCTCCTCTCTCTGTCCATCCTATCAGCTCCTCTGACCACACAGGAGCTCTTTGTGGTTCTAAAATTCCAGACTGTAGTTCATCTGTATCTCTGCAGACATCATTCTCCTCCTTTCACCCTGATCTTCAATGATCAGGACCCCACAGGACCACCACAGAGCAGATATGATGTGGGTGGTGGGTCGTTCTCAGCACTGCAGTCACACTGACATGGTGGTGGTGTGTTAGTGTGTGTTGCTGGTACGAGTGGATCAGACACAGCAGTGCTGCTGGAGTGTTTAAACACTGTGTCCACTCACTGTCCACTCTATTGCTCTGTGGGGGTCTTGTGGGGTCCTGAGCAAGCAGGGACATGTTGTCCCACGTTGTTTTGTGATGATTTCGTAATTCCAGGTTTAGGTGGACGTTTTTGAGTCTTGTCTCTAATTGAGTTGAATTTTGGGCCACGGAGGAGCAAGTGCAGCTCTGTCTCGACCTCACCGCTCTCACACTGACCATACCGCCTCACCTCCATGAGCAGCAGGACTGTTCGTACCTGCCCATCTCTGCGGCCAGGCTGTGGTCACTGAGCTGGTACCGGGTCAAGATCTGCCTCTGGTGTGGATCTCTGATGGTGAAGATATACTCAGCTAATTTATGTGGTCTGTTTTAAGCCTGGTAGTGTTATAATTTACACTGGGTTCTGGTGTTGCTGGTGTTCTAGATAGTCTACTTTGGTCTCATTCTCGTGCTCTCTCTCTCTGTGGGTAATGAATAGGCTTCTCCTCAGGTTGAAAGCTAATTCTGGAGCGTCCTGCAGCCGTGTTAGTCCAGTGCCTTGCTGCTGGACTCAGGCTGATTAGGATGCTCTGCTGCTCCTGAGAACACTCACCAACCTGCTCTCATTTACTCACAACAGCGAAACTCACGACCGCCTCCATTCCCTCACCATACACACCACTGCCTCTGTCTCGTCCAGTGTGTGTGTGTGTGTGTGTGTGGACAGTTTAACTGTCAGGTGGTCTGTGTCCATATGAAACTCCTTTTAAATACTAGTTCTGCTTCTTTTTGGTCTCAATATTGTCTGTTACAATCTGTCCGAATGGATGTGTGGATCATATGAACATTATAGAGCGTTATAGAGCGCCCCCTACACTTCCTGTAGTGTATTACAGTCTGTCAGAATGAGCGTGTGGATCATATGAACATTATAGAGC
>CM067518.1:27276146-27325480 GCA_034509495.1 Acestrorhynchus altus
CACACACACACACACACACACACACACACACACACACACCCTGTTATTAAGTAGCAGAGTTGCATGTGTTTGCCTCCACTCTGTAAAGGTCACACACTCAGCAGAGAAGAGGAGAGAGAGTGTAAAGTGAGGGATGAGAGCGAGAGAGAGAGCGAGAATCAGAGGACCTGATTAGCTGGTGATGCTGATGAGGATGATGGATGGAAATTGGATGAGTGGAAGGTCACGTCGGTAGAGTGTCTCAGGTCTGTAAAGTTAATAACGCTGTCTTCAATTCGTCCGCGGAAATTCCTACTTACAGGATTCGGAAGTAATCACGACATAGCGGGCGTTCAAGTGGATGGACAGCATAAAAGTCCTTTCCTTTTTACTTCTGTTTATGTCTAATGAACAGCAGGACTTTTATTTTGGAAATAAAGAAAATGGAGTGAATAGGACAGTCATTAGATGTTTTTATTCCATTACAGTCATCGGGTCACACAGGCTGGAATATTCGGCTCATTAATTATTGCGTATTAATGTCATAAAAGTCTTTATATTTATATATTATTTATATATTAAGTTTTGTTCGTGACCTCTAGCTTTGAAAATTGAGGCTCAGTGGGTCATGTGTTCTCATCCATCCAGTGAACACACGTGCCCGGAGTGGTGGGCAGCCCTGTCCACGGCCCTCAGGGAGCAGCTGGAGAGTTCAGTGTCTTACTCAAGGGCACTTCAGTCACATCCTGCCAGTTCAGGGAATCAAACCGGTGACCGACAGTCACGTGGCTGCCTCCCCAAACACCAGGCCACAGCTGTGCGTGCGTGTAAATGTCAATAAGACATGGCGGTGGCGTTCTCGTGCTCTCGTCCCATTAATACGATTTTTCCGACGCGGCTCGAAGGCAGCATTAGACCCTTACAGCCACAGTTTGACAATTTTTTGCTTCTTTGGTTTGAATCCTGGAGCTACAAGGCCAAGACCCTTTCATCCCACACTGGAGGTCAATTTAACATAGTCTCTGTCCACTGTGCACAATCTCCTGTTCCCATAGCAACAGTGTCTACTAATTTCCTTCTCATTCCGACACATATCGCTCACCTTTCACAATGAAGGCTGTTTCATGCTGTTTGTCTCAGAATTCACTCCGTATGATTTAAATCTCCTTCTTCTTTTGGGGTAATGCTTCAAAACGTGGTGGAGGTAGTTTTACACGTTGTAGACAAAATGAGATGCTCACACCCTCTCAGAAAAGAATCACAGATTTAGAGTATTATAGGATTTATTATTATTATTATACTCACTATCCATTCTATTTCTGCACAGTTTGTGTTGGTCGTCCTCTAGTCCTTCATCAGTGCCCACAGGACGCTGTCGGCTGGACATTTCTGGTTGGTGGACTGTTCTCGGTCCAGCAGTGACACTGAGGGGTTTAAACACTCCAGCAGCACTGCTGTGTCTGATCCACTCGTACCAGCAACACACACTAACACACCCCCACCATGTCAGTGTGACTGCAGTGCTGAGAACGACCCACCACCCACATCATATCTGCTCTGTGGTGGTCCTGTGGGGTCCTGATCATTGAAGATCAGGGTGAAAGGAGGAGAATAAAGTCTGCAGAGAAACAGATGAACTACAGTCTGGAATTATAGAACTGAAAAATTGCTGCTGTGTGGTCAGAGGAGCTGACAGAGTGGACAGTCAGAGTAGAAACAAGGAGGTGGTCATAATGGGTAAGAAGCCAGGAATAATAGGGACATTGGGGACCAGTGTCACTCCGTTGTGCTGTGTGTTCATTATTTTTCCTATTTGATCTGATTCTGCAGAATTTTATCAGTTCGACTCTTTACATACGTACAAATTGTGGGAACCGAAGAATGAAGTATCAGCAAAACCGAGTGACTTTGCTCACAGATACCAGGTCAGAAACTTCAAAGTCAATATCCACACAAAGAGAACGGCGCTGGCAGCTCCAATAATGGAGATAAATCATCAAATATTGTACTTTTAATCTTACAGACCGTCTCTAAGCAGCTTTTATTCACGATCAGGTGAAGTGGTGCTTTAGAACGTCCTTCAGGATGTTAGCTGTGTGTTCGCAAGCTCTTCCCACAGGACCCCATAATCAGATGATGGAGAGACAGCCTCACGTCTTATTTTCCTTCACACAGGCTTCATCGAAGGCCTGCCATCACAAACTGATCTTTACAGGCCTCATCCTGCATTTTTCATGAATGCCATTGTATTCCTCCAGGTCCGTTCTTGGTATTTCTGTGGTTTATTGTGTCAAACGAGTGCAGATCGATTTTACATCACCATTGGATTGTTGGTTGTGTACCTTTAATATGTTAATGAGCTCTATTCTGACTGGCTGACCTTAATTAGTTTAAGCTGATTCGTTCGATTCGTCCTGTTAGTGCAACACTATTGGCAGACGACTGCACGATGCAGGACTACATGCATGACCGTTACAACAGCTGCCCTTAACACCACGTCATTGCCACACTTATGGACTCATCTTCAGTGATGAGTCCCTTTTTTGCCTTGGTGGGGACGATCCAAAGAACCATCCCTGCATCTCCAGACCTGTCCCTGATTGAAAATGTGTGGACGCTATTGGACGCTCTATCAACACTCCACCCCTACCACACCATCTGCAGAACTGAGGGAGAACGTTCAAGCTGCATGGCATGGATCATCATAGGACACCATTAGGAACCTCAACACCTCCATGCAGAGACGTCTGGCGTGTTGCGTTAAACCCGACGCCGTCCTGAGAGACACCACTTCTGTATGAGTAGATCAATAAATATTGATCAGATCAGACTACAGTTATCATCATTATCCTTCACAACAGGTCTGCAATCCCACGCATCCTTCTCCGGGAATCAATTTTTTGGTGATGAGTTTAATACAGCTGGCAGGGAGAGCCAGCAAGGTGTGTGTGTGTGTGTGTGTGTGTGTGTGTGTGTGTGTGTGTGTGTGAGAAAAAGAGAGAGAGAGAGAGAGAGTTTTATCATTTCTCCTCTCTCCACATGACCCCTCGAGTGTGTAATGATCTGCCTGGGTTGCCAGACCCTCTCTTTCTGTGTCTCGTGAGGGTCCCGTTGCCGCACTTGACAACTGTTGCTTAGTGATGGCGCTCGGCATCGCTGTGTTTCCATTCCGCCGCATTAGTGCAATAATTAATCCTGACGAACCCGCAGTGCACGCACAATAACTGCTTCCGTTTTCATTAATAGACAACTCATTAACAGCTAATGAGAGCATACACACACACACACACACACACACACACACACACACACACACACACACACACACTGCATGAGCTGTGTTCTCTGTTTATGAATAATTGATCATTGTGTTTATAAGTGTTTGGGGAAAGGAGGGGGAACACAATTATCCACCCCGTCCCCCCGACTCCCGTCCCATTACAGAGCGAAGACCAATCACCACTGTGTTCCAAACTAGGACAACCCCCCTCTCTCTGTGCCTTCTTTCCCTTCTCTCTTTCTCTCTTTTCTTCTGGCTGTTTTATTGCCTTTTTCGCTCTCTCATTCCCCTTCTATGACTCTCTCCATTCCTCTCTCTCTCTCTCCAGGCTGTTATTGGTGACTGGCATGGGTAACATCAGTGCAGTTAGACAGCTGCTCCGTCTCAGAGCCTGCGGGCGTCGTGATGTTCTGTTCTCTGCGTTGTGCACATTAGGAACTTTAGGCTGAGTTAGAGGCGTATGGAGCCCCCTGGCATTAGGCTGCCAGGTTCCCAGGAGTGATGGATGGAGCTGGAGTAGCAGAATTAGAACATCAGAGAGTGTGTTTTACACAGTTCATCCCCAAAACCCTCTATAACCTTTGAGGACTACGCCATTCAAATGCCTATTACGCTGAATACAATCAAATCCTTCCCACCACCGTGTTCCAACAACTAGTGTGAAGGCTTACTTTTGGCCATGTGGGTAAAAACCAGGTGTGGTTTTTAAAGACGGAGATTTCCGGGATGATCAGATGAGGCGGAGGTCTTCTCGTGTGCTGTAGGACATGTGTGATGCGTGTGGTCTCAGGACCTCTGAGCTGACCTTCTGACCTTCTGACCTTCTGATCTCTCTCTGTTTACCTGCAGTCTGACGCTCTGTGCCCTTTTCCTCACCTGGCATTTCCCTCCCTCAGTCTTCATCAGCCCTGAGATAGAGCCTCCTACACACACAAACACACACACACACACACACACACACACACACACACACACACACACACACACACACAGAGCAGAGAGAGAGAGAGAGAGAGAGAGAGAGAGAGAGAGAGAGGTGGATGTAAATGTGTAAAAGTAAGACTGTGTGTGGACAGAGTGAAGGACATCTTCTGCTGTCTGAACATCTCTGGTAACAACTCATCACCAGACAGCCACCTTGTGCTTAGAAACACCACCTTGTGCTTCGTCACTGGCCACTTTATTAGAAACACCAGCTTGTGCTCCATCACTGGCCACTTTATTAGAAACACCAGCTTGTGCTTCATCACTCTTCAGTAAAAGGTAGGAACGTGAGAGTGAAAAGGCCCCCGATTGATTTCTCATTACGGATTTATCGACTCTGGAGAAGTCCACCAAAGGCTCACACTAATTCAATTCATTTCATCCTAATTATTTATTTCATTAATTAATTGCTTAGTTAATTATGGTTTGTAGGCGATCGATTGAGGAAAACCCATTGACCTTAATGACTCACTGCCCCGACTCAGCCTTTGGACCTGTTACCTCCTCTTTAAAGGTCGTGCAACTGCCCTAATATTGACGGAGTGCTGCGGACTGACCGGACGGTCAGATTAAGGGTGAGCTTTAAGCCATAGTTTGTCAGAAGTTCTACTAACACTTCCCTCCTCTTCACCCCAGTGCAGCCACTCAGCCAAGACATGCTTGGTGTCCCCTGCTCGTGTGCTTCATCACTGGCCACTTTATTAGAAACACCACCTTGCGCTTCATCACTGGACACCACTTTATTAGAAACACCTACTCTTAGGGGTCTGCTTAGTGCGTTGAATATGACTGGTGTTAATAATGTGTAACAGCACTAATGTGTACATGTGTGAAGACCCTGATGTTCTCCTGCTTTATGTGTCTTTATAAAGGCCAGTCGAATCAGAGAACCTCAGTGGTGTCGAGTTTCGAATCGAAAACAATTTGTTTGCTTTAATTAAAGCTATTCCCACTGCAGGCTGTTATAAGGCCACGACTTAGTGAGCATACGACAGCTTGCCAATTGGGGCCAAATACAAATAGGCAACACCTCAGTGTGTGTGTGTGTGTGTGTGTGTGTGTGTGTGTGTGTGTGTGTGTGTGTCTGTACCTACCTTACAGATGCTAGTGACATATTAGTCCCCACAGGACCACCACAGAGCAGCTATTATGTGGGTGGTGGGTCATTCTCAGCACTGCAGTCACACTGACATGGTGGTGGTGGTGCTGGAGTGTTTTAACCCCTCAGTGTCACTGCTGGATGGAGAACACTCCACCAACCAGAAATGTCCCACCGACAGTGTCCTGTGGGGGTCCCGATCATTGAAGATCAGGGTGAAAGGAGGACAATAAAGTCTGCAGAGAAACAGATGGACAACATTCTGTCCTTACAGAGTGGTGTTGTAGGGTGCAGTGGTCAAGATGTACCAAAAGTGGTGAAATGGAGACAGTTCCATGGGGACCAAGGCTCAATGGTGCTCTTGGAGGTCCCATCTCACATCTTACAGGACATAAAGTTTCTGCTGTAAGGTTTGTCAGATTGCCAGGTACCAGCATGTTCAGAGGTCTTTTGGAGTCCTGCCTTAATGGGTCAGATGTGTGTTGGCAGCTTGAAGTGGACGGACACAATTTTAGACCGATTTCTAATATTTTGGCATTTATTCTAGTGTATTAAATATTAATGCCGTCTCCATGCTTCAGTGAAAACTACCTGTTCAGACCACCACACGCAGCCCTGTAGCTCCGCTGTCTGATTGCCAGCTGTGGACCCCTGCAGGTCCACTATGCAAACACTGCACACACCAGCTGCTCCTTCCCCAAAGGCTCATGGGAAAGTGAGTCCAGCTGCTCCTGCCCCAGAGGCTCATGGGAAATTGAGAAGGTGCAAATGTCTCAGTCCATGAACCTCCAGTTGCTGACAGCCGGGCAGACTGAACAGTGACCAGCATCTTTTATCTTCAGCTGCTGAAATCCCACCATTGGTGCTCTATAATGCTCTATAATGTTCATATGATCCACATGTTCATTCTGACAGACTGTAATACACTACAGGAAGTGTAGGGGGCGCTCTATAATGCTCTATAATGTTAGGGTTCGTGTGTTTTTGTGACTGTATTAAGTGTATCTCTGAATGTAGGTCAGTAATGAAGGAAACTAGAATATGAAGCTTGTTAATTCTGCCCTGCTTCATACATGCTCTGTACATCGTGCTGTGTCCCATAAACATGCTCATTAAGATGATGGACAGAAGAAGAACATAGAAATGAATCAATGTCAGTTTTCAGGAAAGCAGTGGGGGCATCAGTGCTGTATGTCTCCTTTCCCTTCAGTAACCTCTTTACGTTCCCACGGTCACTCCATTCATGCCTCCCCCGTACTGTTCCCTCGACCCCTTTGTCTTCTCTTTGGTTCATGTTGTCCATCCTTACGTTCTCCCAGTCCTGTACATTCCCTTCAGTCTGTCCATCATTGCCATGCGTTGGATTCTTCTTCATTCCTTCCAGCTTTACCTTCTCTCCGTCTTTCCCAAGACATCATTTTCAGTTGATCTCAATCATTCCCTCCTTACTTTCGCTTCCTCAGTCCCTTCTCATTTACATTCCTTCATTATCTTGGGCTTTTTTTATCCGTCCCTATGTAGTTTCTCTTGTTTCTTCCATGTTTACCTTCCCTAAATCCCTCTATCTACCTTCCCATGTTCCTTCCATATTAACCTCCCATCGTTTTCCATACTTGATCCCTTTGTTCACTTCATTTTGATCCACCCCTGTTTCTTCCCCCTTTCTTCTGTTCATTCTTTCTGCATGTAATTTCCCTCATTCCCTTTGTCTTTACTTTCCTGCACCCCCTCCACCTTCATTTTCCCTCATTTCCTGTTTTTCCTTTCTCTCACTTTTTAAGGCTATACTTTCTCTTGATCCCTTTGTTTTTCCCTCAATTTGTCCTTCTTTATTTTGTCTCAGTCTTCCAGGTTTAGCTTCCATTTGATCCATCTACTCGATCCTTCTTGATATACGTCCATCTTCATATACACCTCAATTCCCGTCTTCACTTCCCACCGTCTGTGTTTCCCATTGTCCCATTGGACCAGTTACCTTTCATTCCTCCGTTTTTACCTTTCCTCCATTGTTTCACCTTTCTCGATCCATTCATCTTTATTTTTCCTTGATCCCCATGTCCATACTTTCCCTTGGTCCCTTTCTCGATTTGTCCATCTTTTCTAACTTTCCTAAAAAGCTCCTTTTAAATTGTGGACCAGTTTCGTTGGCATTAACTGTTCCTTACTTATCCTCAATCCTTCCTTTTCTACTTCCCCTTGGTCCCTTGCTGGATGTGTCCATCTTTTCTTTCCTTCTACTCAATCAATCCTTTCATCTTAACTGTCCCATGTTCCTTTACTTTCCCACCATCTATCTTTTTCAACTCGTTTTCTTTGACTACTCCATATTTCCTTTTCTCCTTTTATCTTCCTTCTTCCATTCCTCTTTACTTTTCCTTGGTCCCTCGCCCTGATTTGTCCATCTTGCCTTTCCTTCTCCTTCTTCACTTCCCATGGATTTGTCCATCTTTACGTTACATTTGTCCATTGTCTTTACTTTCCCGCAATCCTTTTGATTGCTCACCAGTTTTCCTCGATTCCGATTAACATGTTTACTTTCTCTCCTTTCCTGCTTTCATTTGGTCTTTCCCTCATGTCTGTCCATCATCGCCCTCCTTCAGCCTCTTCTTTACTTTCCCCAGAATCCATTTTACAATCCTATTGTTCTGCCCTCCATCCTGTTATTTTTCCTTTCCCTCAATCATTTTGCTGTTACTTTCCCCAAACCCTTCTGTCGTTGCTTTCCCTCAATACCTCCATCTTTACTTTCCCTGGAACCTTTCATATTTACTTTCATATTTACTTTCCCTTGTTTCCTCACTCAATCCCTCCATCTTTACTCTCCCTTCGTTCCTCCCCTGACCCCTCTGCTTTTACTTTTCCTCAATCCCTCTGTCTTTCCTTTCATCTTCTATCTCCAAATCCCATCTTAAACTGGCATTAGAGGGGTTTGCATAAAGTCTGCTGACTCGCTGCTCTGTATTGACACTTGGCCTCTTTTCCTCCTTTCCTCGGTTGTTTCTTTCAGAAATCCCCTGGAAAAAGAGTCCTCTGACTCATCCGGGCCTCGGCGTTCCACTCGGCACTTTGTTCATTGGAGAAGTGACGGAGAAAGACACAAAAGCGAGTGAAACTCATAGCATTGGACTTGTTTCGACGCTGTTATCCAGCACCGAGCTTTGAGCCACGAAAATGAAACCTATGCGGTGGAGGAGGCGGGAGAATAAAGTAGATTTTTCCTACATGTTATCATTCTCCATTATCCACCGCTGAGAGAATATGTAATTACCATTATCTCCCGCTCTCTGTGTGCACTTCTTTTTTCCCTTTTTCCATCACGTTTGGCTATCATAAGTGTAATGATGATAAAAACATGCTCTCAAAATAGTCCAGCCGTCTCCATTTTCCCCACACACCCCCTACACAAACTCACACACACACACACACACACACACACACACACACACACACACACACACACACACACACACACTCATCCAAGACTGCAATGAAAGCAATGCATCATTCCAAAGGAAGCAAAGCTTGAAAATGAGTGTTTTTCGTGATGGTTCCCTTATTCTACAGCAGAACAGACTTTTTACACAATATAAAAGATTTACACAGTTTCCTCCTCTGTCGCTGATCAGCCCAGACCACCTCCTGCTGCCCGTGCAGAACCAGCGAGAACTCGAGAGCGCTGAAGGTGTTCTGTGATATCTGGCACCAAGACTAACGTTACAGCAGATCTGTTAAGTCCTGCAAAATGTGCGGTGGGACCTCCGTGGATCACCTACATGGTCCACCTGTTAAATCTTAAAACCTGAGACATGTACACACACTTTGATTAAGACTTGGGGGTCAGAAGGGGTCAGAAGAGGTCAGAAGGGTGGATATGTGGGCAGGAAGCACTCGCTGTAAAGGTCAGTAGGTCACTGGTCAACCCAGCAATCACACAGCCAGCATATTCTAACATACAGAACCTACTCTAACACCTCTGATATGAGTAATCTCTTCTGAGGAGCTTCTTTGTGGAATAGACATACACACACACACGCACACACACACACACACGCACACACACACACACAGGATTGCAGTGCTGATGAAGGTAAATAGGATCAATAACTGATTATAAATGTCGACTGATCTGATCAATATTTACGTCTCTGCATGGAGGTGTAGAGGTTCCTAATGGTTCCTGTGATGATCCATCTCATGCAGCTTGAATGTTCTCACTCAGTTCTGCAAATGGTGTGGTAGGGGTGGAGTGTTGATAGAGCATCCAATAGCGTCCCACACATTTTCAATCAGGGACAGGTCTGGAGATGAGACCGACCACGGCGTAGTATCTGTGTCTTCAAGACAAGATCTTGAGTCGGCAGCAGTGTGTGGACAAGCGTCGTCCTGTTGGAACAGAGCACCGGAGTGTGTGTTCAGAAAAGGTAGAACCACTGGTTGCAGAACCTCATTAACGTAACGTTGGTCTGTTAAAGTGTCTGTAATGAAGATCAACGGTGATCTGACATCGTACGAAATTGCACCCACAACATGACACCGGACCTTCTGGACGAGTGATGCATCAAAACAAACTGTTGATGTTGGGTCTGATTTGATGGTCGTGTCAAATGAGACCAAAGCAGGACTCATCACTGAAGATGACCCGCTGCCATTCTGAGTGACTCTGTGACCGTCTGGACTGACACCACTGCAGTCCCGCTCGCTCTCTGAGGAAGCTTGGCTCAACATTGAGCCTAATTTGAAAGGAAAATAAGAAAATGCTTGGACATCTTTCTTGGCCGTTTGTCTTTTGGGCATCTGGCCAGTCCAGAACCGCTCAATGACTTCAGGCCAGGAAGGAGACGGATATTTTATTTATATATTATTTTAAAACATATTTTTATTCTACCTTGACATTTATTATTAAATACAGATGAAGCCGGAGGAGGGAGCTTTGGGGAGGGGTAGGGGGTAGGAGCTTTAGAGAGGAGGGTAGGAAATTTAGGAGTTTTGGGGTGAGGGTGGGGTTTTGGGGGAGGGTAGGGAGGTGGGAGCTTGGGGAGGGTAGGGGGTAGGAGATTTTGGGGAGGGTGAGGTGGAGCTTTGGGGAGGGTAGGGGTAGGAGTTTTTGGGGAGGGGGTAGGGGGTAGGAGCTTTGGGGGGAGGAGTAGGGGGTGGGGTAGGGTAGGGTACACACACTGTGTCATATGGGGTATTCACTGCCACACTAATCTGGATTTACTGTTTTATTTCTATTTTATTTCCTCTCCTCACGTCTGAGTGCCTCCTATTTTTCTCTATTTTCTCTCTTTCTTGCTCTTTCCTCTCCCTGTGTCGCTCTCTCTACCTTCCTCAGCTCTCTCGCTCCTCCGGGTGGTTTGACAGTGAAGGGTTCGTTTCGTTCTTGTCCAAGGCTGGCAAACTGTGTGAAGTACTGCTGGTGCTCTGAAGGCTTCTGGGAGCTTAATGCCTGTAGTTCCTCTCATACGACATTGTTTATCTGTTTATTTCAAGCTACAATTCTGTGTGTGGTCCATATAAGTGATAGTTGATGAAAAGTCGAACTTAACCTCCACTGCCACCAATCATTATAACATTACGACCACCTTCTTATTTCTACACCCTGCCCACTCTATCAGCTCCTCCTGATCACACAGGAGCTCTTTGTGGACTCTATAATTCCAGACTGTGGATTCATCTGTTTCTCTGCAGACACTGTTCTCCTCCTTTCACCCTGATCTTCAGTGATCAGGACCCCTGAGACCACCACAGAGCAGATATGATGTGGGTGGTGGGTCATTCTCAGCACTGCAGTCACACTGACATGAGTGGTGGGTGTGGTTGGTGTGTGTTGCTGATGCCCAGGTGGATCAGGAGTCAGATTGATCATCTGGCCCGCCCCTCTCTCTGATCAGTCAGAGTCTGTGGTGCGAGTTGAGCATCAGCGCCTCTCTCTGATCAGTCAGAGTCTGTATGCAGGTTGATCATCAGCCCCGCCCCCTCTCTCTGATCAGTCAGAGTCTGTATGCAGGTTGATCATCAGCCCCGCCCCCTCTCTCTGATCAGTCAGAGTCTGTATGCAGGTTGATCACGTTGACGTGGACAGAGCAGTATTCCGAGCTGAATGATGATGATGATTATGGTCGTATGTGGTCAGTCCTGTAGTTTTTGATGTGTGTCATGTCTGTAGACAACTCTGATCCTGAGATCCCAGAAAAAAAGGCATGTAACTTCCCCCAAAATGGGTTCTAAGGGTTCTAGAGTTAGCAGGAAAGAACTGTTATACAAGTATATTTAAAGCGTCTGCCTTCATAAATAAATAAATAAACGATAAAGCTGTGCATGAAGTGGAACTGTTTTGTCTCCAGCTTACATTGACTTTCACGATGGATTAATCTGCTGATTATGTTCTCCATTAACCGATTAATTGGTTTTTTTTTCCCACTCTATAGCAGTATTCACCACATGTACACAGTGTATATTCCATATTCCATACCATGGTACACCTAAAACTGATTTGATGTGTACAGATTTCGTTTTCGCGCTGGATCAGGTTCTGTTTTCTTTATTCTAACCTTCACCTCTCTGTTCTGTCCTGCAGATCCTCTGCTGACATCAGACAAAGGTAGGAACAAATGTGTGGCTTTGATTGCTTGATGCACTGTGTGTGTGTGTGCATGTGTGTGTGTGTGTGTGTGTGTGTGTGTGTAGAGTGAGCTCACACTTGTATGGCCCGTGACGCAGAGCTGAATGGAACAGAACAGGCACTGCTGCACTGATCTATGTTCTTCTGTCTATAAAAGCTTCACTGCTGATTATTTTGGGTGTAAAGGTTTGCAGGCGTTTATTTCCAGCATTTATTTGGTTTAAACACTGATCGTCTTCATTATCTTGAGTTTAATCCTCGTGTTGTCGTATTGTTCTGCATACTCCCGCGTCCTAAATGACCCGCCTTCAACAAACCCCTAAACTAAAGTAGAACCTCAGTAGAAAAGGGTTTATAGTCCTGAAATGTGTCTGTTCTGAAACCCTGGTAGAAAATTGTCATTGGTTCTGGAGCAACTTAGCCAAGGATTTGAAGCCAAGCCACACTGGAAATCTGATTATATGTCTGGAACGTCTTAGTTCCGTAAGAATGTTTCGTTAGGCAAAGTCCTGTAGTTCTGGAATTCTGTAGTTCCTTTAAAGGTTCTGAAGTCTGAGTGGAAAAGTCCCTACATTTCTGAAATGTGATGGAAAATTGCCCATCATACCAGAGCCTTGAATGGTGAAGAACTTCATCAACCTCAGTGGAAAACTGGTTATATGTCTGGAATATCTTTGTTTCTGAGTAGTAGCTGCACTTCCAGAACAGATATGAAGGTTCTAAAATATGGATAAAGACTAATAATCCTGGATTTCTAGTTCCCCAAGCATTCTGGAGCTTCATTGGGAAGTCCCTTTAACGTTCCTCATAAGGTTCTGGAATTTGGTGTCAACCGACAGGTTCTACCTCCCCAAGCTGCTCGAAAATGCTTGGTAGAGAATGACTATGGTTCCAACTCATGAATTCCTTAGAAGGTTCTTAAACCTCTGCCTAACATTGGCCATAGTTTCAGAATTCTTCAGCTCCTCGTAACCTGAACGGAAGTCTATGGCCTATGAAGCTCATTACTGGAGGTTTTGTGAGCTGGACCTTCAGAAGAAGCGCACATATGTGCAGAGTGTGAGGATCGCCAGGTCTGGCACTGAAACACATGGCTTTAGGAGCTAATTGGAAGGTTCTGAACGAAGGAGAAATAAACCTTGTTAGTGCTTCTCGCGGTCTAAGAATGCTCTGAAACAGGCAGATTTTCCTCCGTCTCTCGAGGAGCTGACAACATACTCTGCATCGTTACTTCCTCTGTGCCATAATTACATGTGCAGAACACATGGTATCTAATCAGATGTGCTAGATGTGGATTGTGGTAGAAGTATTGTTGTGCCAATTTACTCCTGAGCACAGTTCCCAACTGTGGGTTTATGGTTGTTTCAACAGATTTGCAGCATATTGTGGGAAATATTGTGTTTCGTTATCATATCGTCATCAAGCGAAAACACTGTTACTGCCAAGATGCCAGAAGTCATGGGATATCTGCATGTAGTACATTGACTCTTGGTGTTACCTCAGGGGACAGTTGGGAATGCCCACACCTGCATCAGTTTTGGAGGTTGAATAAGGCCAGCGTGCTCGTGGCAAGGCGATGTGAATTACAGTAGTAAGGCACGGTACTGGGTGCCAGATGGACAAGCCATTCAATACCCAAAGTTTTGAGCCAGTGGACAATGCAGTGGGTGGTAATGATGATGACCAGTGGCACCTGCATAGAAATCAGATCCACATTCTGGCAGCTCAGTGCAACATTCGTTAGTGTCCATGAGACCAGCATAACTAGTTCATGTCCCAGTTTTGGGTTTTCTGTGCAAAAGAACCCGACTTATGTTCCTATTTAGCCCTTTAAAACCCAAAAGGAATTGGACATAGAGGACATTAGCACCCACAGTGGACAGTGCAGTGGTTGGTAATGCTTGTGATCATTTCCAACAATGACTAGTTCCTGTCGTATGACTTTGGGGGTTTTAAATAATCACCATGCTCTAGGTTGATCAGTGATGTTCTTGGGTATTTTGATTGGACATGGGTCCATTGGTTGACTTTGGTAAGTTTGACCCACAGCTGATGGTCTTCCCTTCAGCTCATCATCTTCCCGAGGGACAGAACATTCCCATCCCTGTATTCCAAGATGACAGTTCTCATGTTCACTGGGCTGCAAATGTTGCTGATTGGCCTGATGAACTTTCAGGAGCATTCACACGTGTGGACTGGCCTGCAAAACCCCCGGATTTGAATCCTCTTGAAGAGGGACTCGTCACTGAAGATGCCCTGCTGCCATTCTGAGTGACTCCTTGACAGTCTGACATTTTTTGGCGACGTTAAGGGCAGCTGTCTTATTCCTTCATCGTGCGGACGTGTGCCAGTGATGCTGCACTAACAGGACGCTCATGGAGGGCATATCTGCTCGTTGAATGTCCACTGGTCATCTCTGCGGTTCATGTAGGTCTCCCAGATCCTTCATGTCACTGGTGTTATGTCAATATCAGCACAACGGTTATGGCAGATTATATGTAAATAAGACCATCCCCACAACAAGACCCCTCTCGAACTCCGAGTCATACTTCACTTGCAAAGGATCCTACTGACACTTCTACACACTTCTATTCATATTTCCAGACTGCTGAGTCACTAATCACCATGCAGTCATGGCGTGTGTGTGATGTAATGAGCAGAACAGAACACAGCCGTTGTCCAAAGCCAGATTTTAGTCTCTTTATCCTGTATCAGATGGATGGATTCACACACTGGAGTGAGACTTCCTCCCATTTGGCCAGCGTCTGCTGAACATATGCAAAGGCAGGGTGTTGGAGTCTGTAGTGACGGTCCGAGGTTTATATTTAATTCATTTAATCATGCAGTGCCTCCCTCCCTCTCTCTCTCTGTTTAACACACAGACGCCCATACACACCACCCACATATGCAAACACACCCCCCCGAACAATGGTGTGTAGTGATGAATGTGGTTTGCTATTTGAAACTGGCAACCCACTTAATCATTGACCAGGACAGGCTGCATTAGCTTCAGGGGGACCAAGCACTCTTGTTTTACTACAGGAATAATGAAAACATCAAAACTATGAAATAACACGCATGGAATCCAACAAAAGCTTGGGCAAAAATCAAAATAGCTCTGATTAATAATTTGTTATTATTATTTTAATGCCTTGTTAAGCCATTACGGGTTCTCCCAGCAGTACCAGATGAAGGCATGAACCAGAGTTTTGGCAACTTTATATGAGACAATAAAAATCCAAGCACAGGACTCATTGATGCTCAAGTCCTTACTGGACGTCCTGTAGAAGTGTTGTACTCTTAGTCTTGGTGCTAGATACCACTAGACACCTTCAGGCTCCTTTCTAACACCTACTTCTCTTTACTCGTAGTGTTGATCCCACACCGGACAAGCTGACAAAATTCTTATGGAATTTTACAGGGTACACTAATTTCATTTATAAATAAATAATGTCTCGTTCTCTAAGCAATTGCAGAACAGATTGCAAATCCTCATCCATTAGCTAATGTTCTACAGCTGCTGGAGAAAAGGTCAGCCTGGAGCAGCTCTAGGAACTCTAAATGCTTCAAATGCCACTTAAGCAAGAAAGCATAAAAAAAAACCTTCAAAGAGACATTAAAGCAGGAAAAGTTCAGCTACATAAGACTGTTAAGAGGCCTTAAGTGGAGTAAATGGGCAGGTGGTCAATAGCAGACTATAAGTCAGTGTGCTCTCTCTCTCTCTCTCTCTCTCTCTCTCTCTCTCTCTCTCTCCCTCTCCCTCCCTCCCTCCTTTCTTATTTATTATTTATCAGTATTATCCCTTCTCATGACTTTTATTCTGAAATCCTGTGTGGGCAAAGAATGAGAGCATCAGCCCCGCCCCCTCTCTCTGATCAGTCAGAGTCTGTATGCAGGTTGATCGTCAGCCCCGCCCCCTCTCTCTGATCAGTCAGAGTCTGTATGCAGGTTGAGCGTCAGCCCCGCCCCCTCTCTCTGATCACTCAGAGTCTGTATGCAGGTTGAGCGTCAGCCCCGCCCCCTCTCTCTGATCAGAGTCTGTAGTGTGTTATGATGTGTGTATCATATCTGTAGGTTACTCTGATCCTGAGTTATGAAGTTTTATGGAGTGTGGTGATGTTTTGGCTGGTCAAGGTAATGTCAGTGTTCTACCAGTTAAGGGTACTGGTTGAATGTCAGCTGCTATGTTCTCAGATACACAGTTTTTTGAGTGAAGCTCAGACTGGCAGCAGTGTTCTTCTCGGAGAGCTGTGGCTCCCTCTTCACTGTCCTGCCATGCACATTGTTCTGGTTCAGTCTTGTCCTGAGGGTAGACTCATGAACATTGGCATAACGCGGTGCAGGAGAGGCCGGTGGGTCCTTAGATGTTACCCTGAGGCTCTTTATTACTTGGACAGCTACTCCTTAGGAGAATTCCAGTGGTGCTGAAATTCCTCCATTTCCTCCATCACTTTCTAAAAAGTCAAATTCTTCTGAAACTGTTTTCCAAACTTCGAAAGCTGGTTTCCTATGATTCCTGGCCCAGATCTGATCTTCCTCAACATATGTGACCAAGATGTGTCATTTGTGAGGCAGTGAGAACGACATAGGCCACCGAATCTGACATTTTCAATCCGATTTGGGCCACTTTTGTAATGGTATTAGTGGTATTAATGGTATAGGTGTGCTGCTCCCAGAGGTCAGTGGTCACACTATTGGGGGTCTGCAAAATTAAGCTGGCTTCAAAGGTTGTTGGTTCCAAACTAAGGGCTGACCGGCTCCATCTCATCTGCTGCTGAAACATTGCTCTTCTAAAAATGCGAAGTAGACCTTGATAGAGGTCTGAGGCCACCCATTGTGGGCTTTAATCATTTGAACTGGTTTTAAAGGCTGTAGGTTCAAATCCCAGGACTGAACAGAACAGCAAATATAAAGAGGACTGAGGCCACTCTGTGGAAATCTTCAAGGCAAAATTAGCTTAGAAGGTTGTGGGTTTAAGTCCCATGTCTTACTAGGTCCTCTTGGTGGTCCTGGGGATGGTGTTCTACAGTTATAGCTCACACACTTTGGAGATCTACATGGTTAACCTAGTTTAGAATGTTGTGGGTTCACATCCCAGAACTGACTGGTCCTCTTAAGGGTGTTTGGGGATAGTGTTCTACTCTTCTTGCTGTGCTGCACCCAAACGCAGCAGCAGCAAGTGGACAGAAGAGGCCACTCTCTGGGCATCAATGAGGTTAAGCCATGGTTAACCGTCTAGAGGTGATAGGTTCAAATCCCATCACCGATTGTGCCTTCTTGCTTTGATACAGAACTGTGCTGTTCTAAGGCTGGGCACTAGCTTATGCTTATCTTATAAGTGGATCAATAATTTCAGCAACTGAAAATGAGGTCAGTTCTGTCCACACACACACACACACACACACACACACACACACACACACACACACAGTAATGTCAATCATCCACCCTGGAGAGAAACTACTCCCGATATCACACACGAAAAGAAGCAATGTCTGATGAAGCTCAGTCAGAGTGTGTCCTTCTTTAATCGTGTGTGTGTGTGTGTGTGTGTGTGTGTGTGTGTGTGTGTGTGTGTGTGTGTGTGTGNTGTGTGTGTGTGTGTGTGTGTGTGTGTGTGTGTGTGTGTGTGTGTGTCAACATAAATGTATAAAGTGAAGCCTCAATCTTCCTCCAGCACACCAGCTTACTCTCATCCTGCATAATGAGCTGTTTATTCCCTCTCTCTTTCTTCCCTCCCTCGTTTCTATCGCTTCCACAACTCTTTGAAAGAGAGAGAGTAAAGCCGATAGAGAGACACAGAGACAGAGTTAAAAACGAGAAAGAAAGCGGGGGCGATCAATAAACAGTGGCTGCTTTATGCATGTCGCCGTCATTAACTGCTCTTTAGAAGTAATGGAATTATCAGTGTGTGTGTGTGTGTGTGTGTGTGTGTGTGTGTGTGTGTGTGTGTGTGTGTGTGTGTGNACACACACACACACACACACACACACACACCCATATTGCCCTGAATGTATAGAGAGGCAGAGGGAGGCAAAGAGAGGCAGAGGTAGACATACAAAGTGAGAGAGAGGCATAGAGTGAGAGAGGCAGAGGGATCAGAGAGAGAGAGAGAGCTGGTTGAAGGTGTGCGGGTGTGTATCGACGAGTGTGAGAATCATTAGTCTGTTGTTGTCATTAATTGATACTTGGTGTTAATCAGCAGAACGAGTGTTTAGAGACACTCCTGAGGGGTCGGAAACAACGTCCACATTTTACTGTTTCAAATAACACCCCACTAATTCCCCCAGAGTACACACACACACACACACACACACACACACACACACACACACACACACACGGTCTGTCATTCACAGTTAAAATTAATTTTTTTAAAGTTAATCTGCTTTATTGCTTCCTTTCGCTCAATAAATGGCCTTAATTAATCACTGTTCTGTTACTCCAGCTGATTAGATGATGGACATAAACCACACTCATATCTCTGTGTTATTAATTAACTCAACTGTTTTATCTTCCTCATCCTAAGACATCACTTGTAATTGCCATTCATCTCAGTCTGATTACCACAGATGGGGAGACGGTCGGAGGTTTGAAAAGGGAAGCTGCTGCTCCTGGACACTCGAATTATGGACTGAGTGATTAACTCGCAGAAACAGAATGATCATTATCATCTGCTTTTAGAAATGATGCCCAGAATTGCTCCTGTTAGCTGTTAGAGTTCTGGACTTCCACGCTCACAGCAGTGGCCCAAATACTCGGCCCACTTTCATACGTGGTGTTAAATTCCGATACGTATCGGACTCACGGCAGCGCAGTTTAATTTTTACATCAGTCCCATTTGACATTCCGAGTAAACGAGCATCGGAGATGGAAAAATGGGCAACAGCAGCTGGAGAGGTGTTCAGTGGTGGGATACTAACATAACATAGCAACCACCTGGGATACCACAGCCACACTTAACAATCCCATAGCAACCAACTAGCAGCCACTAAACAACACCGTAGAACCACCTTGGATACCATCGCAACACCTGAGCAAACAGCTAGCAACACCATGGCAAATACCTTGGATATCATAGCAACCGCTTAGCAAAACTATAGCAACCACTTAAGAACTCTATAGAAACAGCATTGGGGGAGGTATTCAATGGTGGGATACTGAGGTAACATAGCAATAACCTTGGATACCATAGTAACCACCTAGCTGCCACTTGCCAGCATCATAGGACCACTTGGGATACCATAGCAACACCACAACATCCACCTTTGATACCATAGCAACCACTTAGGGACACTATAGTGATAATCATTAAAATGATTGCACTGACGGATGGCAGTGGCATCACTAGGAACCTATAAGTTGCTGGTGTAGTGAAGTGGATACCAACACTGTCCTCCCTGTAATAGATTGGATTCAAATCCCTGGCTGGACAAGCCCACCACTCTTAACAGGACATTCCCCTACCTGTGTAACATGAACGTTCTAGATAAGAATGATCGATAAATGACATAATGTACACAGTCAAAACAACAGTAAAAGCCACTTGACGTGGATGTACCATTATTAACGGACAACCCAAACCCTGCTTAGAACAGCAGTACAGAGAACAGCAGCTCAGTCCTGGAGTTCTTTATTCGAGGCGAACACCACATACAGAACAACTCCATGCGTCCTCAGCAGTCTATATGCAGAAATTCAAAAAGTTGTTTTGTTTTTTAATTAGAAAGCTCAGGGAGCCTTTGGCCTCGCTAATTCATGTACATATCATACATGCGCATATTCATAGTTGCGCGAAAGCAGCGAGAGGCTTCACCCTCCACCAGGCTGACAGACACACCAATTAAACAAACGTCTCGCTTCCACGCTCGATGGAAGAAGCCAGAGAAAGTGTCACCACGGAAACGGCAGATGGGTCCCTTCTTCAGTCCTCCATAAAGAGGAGGAATAAGAGGAGAGATGGTGGGAGAGCAAACAACAAAGCTGCAGAAGATCCTGACAGAGTGCCGGAGAAGAGCATCTCCTCTTTCCGAGACACTGGGATGAAATCGTGCCACTTCAGTTTGTTTGTGGGTTGGTTTGGTGGTTTCTTTCCTTTTTTATCTCAACTTTCAACAGTTAAAACTATGCCTGGGAAGGAATAATCCTGATTTGAGTTCAGCTTCATGAACTTGTCCTCAAAAGTAAGAATCAACCAACAGAAAGGGATCTGCATCCATACAGACTGCAACAACTGCCCTGAACACCCTGTCAACGACACCAACGACTGCAAAGGTGTCGTACTAGACTGGCATGAACTCACTTAGAATGTCTGTGGTTCATCTTTAGAATCTCATTTTGTCTCGGTAAAGACATGCAGCACATGTCTTATGCAGCACACATGCAGAAGGTCTGGTGCCAGAAGTTACGATGCCAGATCAACTTCAGTCTTCATTACAGACACTTTAACAGACCAACGTTACGTTAATGAGGTTCTGCAACCAGTGGTTCTACCTTTTCTGAACACACACTCCGGTGCTCTATTCCAACAGGACGACGCTCGTCCACACACTGCTGCCGTCTCAAGATCTCGTCTTGAAAACAAAGATACTACTCATCTCGTCTCATCTCCAGACCTGTCCCTGATTAAAAATGTGTGGACGCTATTGGACGCTCCATCAACACTCCACCCCTACCACACCATCTGCAGAACTGAGTGAGAACATTCAAGATGCATGGGACGGATCATCACAGGACACCATTAGGAACCTCTACAGCTCCATGCAGAGACGTCTGCGTTAAACCCGACGCCGTACTGAGAGACACCACTTCTGTATGAGTAGATCAATAAATATTGATCAGATCAGACTACAGTTATCATCAGTTATAATCCCAAGAGCACTGCAATCCCACACGTCCTTCTGGGTGCAACTATTTTTTGTATAATCTCAGGAATTAAAGCTGTAAATCTGCACTTTAATCTCATTTTGCCAGTGAAGGCCGTCTTCCATCTTAATGTTTTGGGTGAGAAACGTGTTAATGTAACACATTTTATTCAGACGCTATAATTTGCCACATTTGATTCTCGTAAATGTTAAACATCACTTTACACTTGCGCTGAATTTGCATTTCATACTCTTTTAAAACTGCTTCACTTCTGTCTTCCAAACTATCCCACGGCTCTCGTTTCTGAATTCAAATCTATGTGGACATCTGTTAGCCAGAAACACTTTGCACACTTCCCGACTGTTCTCGCAGCACATTCCCCGACGTGTTTGCGCAGCGACGTAGATGTTGACCTTTCGAGTCAGATTCCCTCTCCAAACTTCAAGCCATTCGAAGAAAACTCTGAAAAGTCGAGCGTCTCTTTGAAGAAGAGTCTAAAATATCGCTGAGCTGAGAGCGTCTGATCTGAAACACGCCCGCACTGACCCTCTTCCACTTGTGTAAATATTCAAAAATTTACGATGTTCTCGCTTTGAGTAAACTCCAGAGACGACGGACGGAGGTGAGAGAGTGAGAGGCAGAGAGGAAAAAACTTTCCCGAGCCTCCAGTTCCTCCCCTTTGGTCCTCCTTCGCCTAAAGCTGTGATTGATGCTGCTCCGGCGGACGGTCGCGTTCATCCAGAGACGAAGACCGGGGAGCGAAACGGCAGCCAAACTAAACACATAACAGCCGGGGAAAAGACGGAGCAATGAAAGAATGACAGAAAGAAGCCGTGGAGCCAGACTAAACACAGCCACCCAGTGAGGAACATTGACCTTCTCCTGTGAGCTTCTGTACTTCTAACCATCATTGACCCCCAATCTCAAAGGAGATGTTATTCTATCTCCGAGACAAACCAATGAAGGGTTCGCTCTTTAAACATGGTGCCAAAATCGAGACCATTTTTTGGTGGAGGTGAAAAGTTCAGGGAGTTTGGAATAGATGGTAGAGAGTAGATGGTCAAGAAGTTCTTCAGCTGTCTCTCTACGGACTCTTCAAGAGGCAGGGGACACAGTGTTTAAACACCATGACCACTCACTGGCCACTCTGTTAAACTCCCCTAGTGGGAGCTCACCTGTTTCTGCACGGTTCTAGTCCTTCATCAGTGCCCACAGGAGGCTGTCGGCTGGACGTTTCTGGTTGGTGGACTGTTCTCGGTCCAGCACTGACACTGAGGGGTTTAAACACTCCAGCAGCACTGCTGTGTCTGATCCACTCGTACCAGCAACACACACTAACACACCACCACCATGTCAGTGTGACTGCAGTGCTGAGAATGACCCACCACCCACATCATATCTGCTCTGTGGAGTTTTAATGGAACATGAAATCATATTATATTGTTAACACTTATATAAGAATAGAATTTAAGTAATACTGTAAATATTCTCAAATCCCTGACTCAGGTCATCACATCTTCACAGGGAAAACGATTGGAGGCTCTGCAGTCAAAACCAACATAAAAGCCTTGGCTTTGGTCCCATTAAGGGAAGGAGAAGACAGCTAGCAGGTGAACTATAACCCTTTCAGAGACATCTTCTCACGTTCTGCTGAGCCACAGGAGACGCAGAGGCTCAGAAGGATTATTGAGGGCTAATTCCTTCCAGAAATCGGCCTTTGGTCATCAATAATTCATGTGGGCTCCTCTTTCCTGTGTAAAGTAAACAGTTTTGCCCATTAGGGCCGGAGACAAACTGGAAACGGGATTGGTCAAAGCAACACAAGCCAAGAAACACGGGCCATCCTCCGTGCATGCCAAAGCCGGCGAGACGAGCAGGCGAAACGCTCATTAGTACAGGCTAACCACGCTAGAGGATGCCGCTGATTGACCAGCGAAGAGACCGGCTATGCAATTAGACCGACGGCCACCGATAAACGTCTCGATGACTGACCGTCTTTTTCAGCGTCCGCTCTGAGCTTGCCTGGACAGATAGTGTAGCTATGAACGATGGGTCGGTTTTAAAGGGAGCACATGGATGTCTTCTTCAAGCTCTCTCTCTCTCTCTCTTTCCTCTCTCGCTCTTCCTTCCTTCATCCCCGAGGCTGACAGGCCTGTCTGGGAGAAAGCTGAGAAGTGTGTGTGCTGTGTTTGTGATAGCTTAGTGCCCAGCTGGGTGTTTCTATTCCCACACGAGCGAACGGAATCGACACATTTCCTCCCGAACCCAAAGCTCGGGAGACGCAGCATCTGTTTGAGGAAAGAGATCCCATTGTAAACGTTCCCACGGGAGCTGGCGGGACCAAGGAGACACGCTAATGTGACTTTCATAGAAGAATTAATAAGGACTTCATGAAGTGCGGGAGTTGGAGGCGACCTTTGTTTTTGTTTAGTAAGCGGTATGTCAGGAGGGGCCCGTGTTCTACCCCTCGTTCTAGCAGCAGGCGGAGTGGACGGTACCAGCGAACAGTGTCCTGTAGATGAAGAGACAGCAAACACACCATCTAAACACTACCCAAAATACAGGGGCCTTTCTCTGATGAAAGCACCACCAGCTTAAATGAGTGGACTATGCCTTTCTCCCCTGATAGCTCCACTGACTAGTCCAACGGGACGACGCTCGTCCTGTCCTGTTACCATGTGACATGCTGCATTTGATTTTGACGTCCAAATAAGTCACTCTCGCTGTTCACACATCCTTCAATGCAGGCTTTGATAAAGTGAGGTAATCTGCTGGTTTGTCTGTATTATGTGTTCCTTGAGGGCATCTCTGTGCATCACAGCTACTTTGTCCATGTTTTATGAGTCCTATTGTACCTGCGGCTCCCGATCTCCAGTATACAGATCACACACATGATAAACGAGGTCGTTCCGCGGAAATTTATGCATGCAAGCGTGCATGCGTGCAGGAGTATCTCTCCGTAATTGCATGGGATACAGGCTCGGATAGGGAATAAATAGTGGGAAAAGAGAAGTGAGGGAAAACACAGTGTCTAATTAATATTAATGACAAAAGCAGCCTTATGTGAAAACAAGCTAATCGCAAAGTGCCTCGTGCAGGCAGGCTTTACTCACTTTGAGGAGAAAAGGACAGATAAAGGGAAGGGAAGATGAAGGAAGGAAAGGAAACGAGGAAACAGAGAGGAGGCGGATCACACGCGGCGTGGAAACGCTGAGGAGGTTATTTCAGAGGCTCCCCAAGTCGAAGGACGTCAAATCGAGATGGATCCGGGCAGCAGTTGAGACTTGTGCTGTGCATCGTCCATCTCTTGCTGAGAGAGAGTCTCAGAGGGGGATCTTCTGCGGATGAACTTCAGGAATTAAGCCATGAGGGACTTCCTTCCCTCCTCTGATGTGCTTGCTGAAGGAAAGAGGGCAGGCTTCTCAGCCTACCTTTCTTCCAGAGCCAGTCAGAAGTTCGGGTGCAGACTGAACCGGGTGTAGAAATTGTGGAAAATGCAGAACTTCTGTAGGTGAAGAGTTATTAGGTCTACGTTCATGTATCGACTGACTAATCTTGGGTGACTAACGTTGGGAATTTGCTAAAAGGCTGTCAGAGTGTCTGTAATGAAGACCAAAGGTGATCTGGCGTCATGCGAAATTACACCCACACCATGACACCAGACCTTCTGGATATGTGGCAACAAACCGTTGACCTTGGCGCTGACCACAGTGCCTCCACACACTGATTCGTTGGTCGTGTCCACCGAGACTCGTCACTGAATATGACCCGCTGCTAATCTGAGTAACTCCATGACAGTCTGGTACGACACCATTGCAGTATTTGGTGACGTTGACATGGTGTGAAGAGCAGATGTTGTAACAGTCGGTGTGTCGTTAGTAGTAGCAGTATATTGTGCAATACTAATATGAATTTGTATGTCATTCTTGGATATTTGTAGGTATTTAGAAGGAATTCATTGTCTGTTGTCATTGTGTGTGATGTGTGTTGCACAGTCAATTCCATTGTATTTGGAATACTACGGCTGTAAAGACATTATTATTATTGTTGTTGTTGTTGTTGTTGTTGTTGTTGTTGTTGTTGTTGTTGTAGTTTTTAATTCAGAATCTGATCTGGATTCTGAAAGTTCTTAACCAGCTCACAAAATCAGATGTGGATTCTAACAGTTAATCATCTGTTAGATGTTCCTCACGATGCTGCCTGAGAGAACGTTGGGAGTGTGTAAAGCTCAGTGCTCAGGAGTCTTCTGACCACTCCAAACTAATTGATGGACATGTCTGAGTGGTGAGGCCAATGAGAATGCTTCTGTGGTGGTTGGGTGGGCGGCTGGCTGCGTGGGCGGGTGGGTAGACGTCCACTGATTGTTAATTTATCTGGAGGATAAGATGTTGGAGAGATGAGAGGACGCAGATGAATGGACAGAAGGGATATTTGTCCCCGGAGCTCCGCCGTCACAGTCTAACCACACATATGCTCGCTCTGGGGATCCGGGGAATTTACTGAGCCATGGCAACCGTCACTGTGAGCAAACTTAACGCCGAGGCGCAGGTTCTTTTTAAAACCACCCGTCTCCTCCTGGACTCTTCTCTAGACGTCTCCTGGAGGCAGATTGTGGAGAAGATGCTTATGCTGCACTTTGAGGGGAAAAAAACAAGCTGCTCCAGAAGGTTTCTCGTCAGTTTCTAGATCCTGAAGAGTTGTAGTTCGGAGCAGAGTGGGAGGGGAGATTCCTTCACAAGTTCAGAGATACTGTTACTGATACTTCACAACTCAAACTTAATTACACTATTAATCGCATAGTTGCCTGTTTGATTAACACGCTGCCACTGGCTCTAACGGGGACGGGTTCCTTTTAAAACACTGTTTATTCTGGAGGACGGGACGGTCACTCATAAGACTACACTGCTGTTATGGTCATACAGTGTTTGAGAACGACTGGCTACAATCCAGACCATAGAAGTTGTAATTGGTCCAATCCAAAGAGGTCAGAATCCAATCCGGATCATAAAGTTTCAAATTGATCCCCAAAATCATGTTTTTGACATTTTAATCTGGACCAAAATAAACTTAAAATTTAATTCAGATTCAAACGTTCTAAACTGACCCATCAAATGAATTTAGAATCTGATCCGGGTTCTAAAAGTTCCAATCTGGCCAATTTAATGATTTTAGTATCTGATCTACAGTCTAAAAAATCTGATCCAGTTCAACAGATAAAATAAAAATAAAAATTATTATTTTAATAACTGGATTCTACAAATTCTAACCCAGAACACCAAATTAATTCAGAACCTAATACAGATTTTAGATACAGATACAGGTTCTACTGTTGGCCCTCAAATGGATTCATAATTTGAGAGTCTAATTAAATTTAAATCTGGAACCAAATAAATGTAGGATTTAAAATCTGAATGAAATTTTGCTAAAAACTCTAATCTGTCCTTACAAATAAACTTGTAATAATTCTAATATTTATAATCTGGCATTCTGAACAAATTCATTTGGACCACAAAATTGGACTAGTTCTAGTCTTCCCTGCAAAGTTACCACACACACACACACACACACACACACACACACACACACACACACACACACACACACACACACACATATATATATATATATAGCAGATGTATAGACTGAGAGGGAAAGACTGTTAAAATCCTTAGGTTTACAGAAATGAGGCAAAACTCCCTCATCTGGCCTTTAATTGCTACTATTAATATTAGTTAAACTTTTAATACCTATTTATTAAAGCTCCTCTGACTGGGTTAATGTGAATGAAATCATGGCTCTCAGAGGCTGCGTTCCATAAAAAGATTTCGGAATAAATTATTGATGCTCCACCACTTCATTTAATCTGAACACTCTCCACTAAAAGACTTGCTGAAAAGGAAATAGCCCAAAGGTCCATTATTAGATCCAGTTCTGAACATAACACGCAAGCAAGTCTTTGTTCTGGACGTAATCCGATGTAAAACAGTCAGTCGGTCGAACATCTCATCATCATCCATGTTCATTTGTCTTTCTAAGCCCAGTGTTGGAGAAGTGCAGGTCAAGAACAACCTGGATTCAGAACCGACCTCTTAACCGTGTTAGTTTGTGTTGAGGTTCATCAGATCCAGAAGAATCATTAGTTCTAATTATATCAGCTACTTGATCTGCTAGGAGACAGTAAAATGTGGCCATGAGGGGATTAACATGGTCAACAATATAACTCAAACTCTCTGTGGCCTTCAGGATTGATTGGTATCAACGGTGCAAAGGCACTTTGGGTCCTTGGAGTCACGCTGTGCCACGTTCTGACCCTCTCTGTGTTCCTCAACAGAAACCCAGATTCAGTATTTCTCCAGTCTTCAACACGTAGAACCTTGATTGCATTCTGTTAGCAGTTTTCATCTTGGAACACCGATAAAAAACACAGCTGCAGAAACGCGAGTGCGTGACATTTCTCTCACTAATTCCTTTTTCTTGAGCTGGATGGTAGCAGGCTTCGTATTTACACATTCTTCACACACAGGAAAGAATGGTTTAGGTGTGCTTGGTGAACGGGAGGACATGGTGGATCCCAAGCAGGTCACAGAGGCCGGTTTTCCACTCCGAAGCCCCTGTGTTTAGTGTAAAATAAAACGATGGTTTAAAGTAGGAAAACGTGGGATAGTGAGTGGGTATTTCCACGCGTGGTTTTAGTGAGTCACTGCCAGTTCGAAGTGAATTGGTTACGAAAATGTTCTCTATGCATTCAGCTTCTGATCTCCGGATCATAGTTCCGAGCCTCTCAGAGCCCGTCATTGGTGATATGAGACCCTGGATCTTGTGTCATGAAGGCAGACAAATGTAGAGCCCGTCAGTGGATCTATGCTCCCTCTGAATGAATCTGTGACCCAAAGATTGGTAAGAAAGGACAGGATTTGTAAGCATTCCGTGTCGAACCATGTCCGGAATGTGCTCGGGCCCTGCAGTGGAAAAGTGGCACAGCATCGATAGAGGAAAATTGCTAGAGACAGGAATATTCTAAAAATTCTCAAACCCATCTGTCTGACATGATTAGAATCAGCCGGATCACATTTTCCCGTATTCTCTGATGGCTTAAGTGAAAATTACCTGAAGCTACTGAACTGCACTGCTGCCACGTTATTGGATGATTAGATAATTGCATGAATAAGTACGTCTACGGGGTTTCTATTTACAGACCCCCCCGCGCCGCCGCCGAGGGTGGTGGGGCTGCGGTGGAGTTTATAGAGAGTGTGAAAGTGTTTGTTCAGCGCTGCTTTTGTAAGGTTGTCAGAATAATCGGCTCTGTTTCAGCTCAGAGAGGAATAATTAAACTCCCTTTTGTAGAGACAATGAGGAGAAACTTTATAATCACACACACACACACACACACACACACACACACACACACACACACACACACACACACACACACACACTTTCCTGTACTCCTCTGATGCTTCATTATAATGCAGTGGCTTGTCAGACAAATCTTACCCAGAATGCTTCTGTGTTTCGTGTAAAATAATAGGCTGGTTTAAAAGAGGAAAATGTGATATTTCTGAGAGCAGCATTTCTGCTATTTCCACACATGGTTTTGGTAACATCAACCTACTGGCATCATGCCAAATGCCAGCTGTGGGATATGTCAGTTAGATGTTTCTACCGTCTCTGACATCGACTGGAACGCGTTCCCACTCCTCCATGCGGAATTCTTTCAGCTCTGTGACGTTCCAGCGTCAGTCTTTGTCCAGACGCTCTTCCGTTCTCCTCAAACCCCCTCTGATACGATAAAGATCTCATAGTGGTTTCTATGATGGAGAGATCTCCACACCCTCACACTCCCACCACCATGCTTCACAGCTGGTATTGGAGGTAATGGTGCTCAAATGCTGTGTTTGGATGATGTGAGAGAGAGAAAGAGAGATGTGTTTATGTCTACAGTGTGTGTGTGTGTGTGTGTGTGTGTGTGTGTGTGTGTGTGTGTGTGTGTGTGTGTGTTATTGGTCCAGGACCGCTGATGTGTGACGGCTCTCTCTCTGTTGACAGTGTAAACACGCTCAGGTCTGCCACCTAAATCACCGCCATGTAAAGCAATTATCGTCCAGCAGCCGTAAATAAGCCCCCTAGAGCTCCTCCTCTCCCCTGCCCAACCCCGCCGCACCTCTTCTCTTCTTCTGTCCTCCTCCTTCTCTCCTCACTCATTTCAGAAGCAAAAAAACAGCACTGTGTGGGACAGCTTTTATCATTTGAGGACAGATTTCATCTCTGAAGGAGCTGGACACCATCATTCAAGCATTCGTCTCCTCTCGTCTCAGTGACTGATAGTCTAAACTGAATGTACCCCCGTACGAAATGTACGAGTGTACGGAACCGTAACCAAAAGCTTTCTGCTCCTCTTGCCCTCCTCCTCACCTCAGCTACTTCTCTGTGCTCCTCCTCTCCTCTCTCTTCTCCTCTCCTCAGCTCCTTCTCTCTGTTCCTCTTCTCCTCTCTCTTCTCCTCACCTCAGCTTCTCCTCTCCTCCCTCTTCTCCTCACCTCAGCTCCTTCTCTATGTTCCTCCTTTCCTCCCTCTTCTCCTCATCTCAGCTCCTTCTCTCTGCTCCTCTTCTCCTCACAGTTCTCCTTCACTCCTGCCGCCCATGATATTAAGCTCTCCCAGAGTGACTCTGCAGGACAACAGACCTCCTCTCCTCCATCCCCTCTCCTTCTCTCTTTTTCTCCTCATTCTCAACTCCTCTCCTCTGCCACTCCTCCTTCTATCCTTCTCTTTCCACCCCTCTCATCCATCCTCAGCTTCTTCACTCCTCCATCAGCTCCCTTCCTGTCATCATTTGCCTTTCCTCTCCTCCTCCTCTCCTCCTCTACTGTCGACAGAGAGTTGCTGGGATATTCCAGGTTGCTGTAGGGTTGCAGGGTTGCTTTAGGGGCATTCTCTCTGTTGTTGCGATGGTGTTAAATCATGGTTGTTATGGTATCACAGGCGTTTTCTGTAGGGCTGCAAGGCGGTTGCTATGTTCCTTGGTTGCAGTGGTTGTTATGGTGCTGGGAGATGGCTGGTGTGGTATCCTAGGTTACTTTAGAGATGCAACATTGGATTTAATGAAGCTACTGCAGGCTAAGGCCACTGTGTCCTGTACCATGTGTGGGCTGGAGCTGTAAAGAGCCCAGCATTGGTCTGATGGAGGTCCATCCAATACCTTTGCGATAAGCTGGAGTAGCAGAACTAATCATCCAACATCAGAACCTGACCTCGCTGGTGCTCTCACTCAGAACCTCCCCATAGCAATGTTCCAGCATCTAATGTATATCCTCCCCAGAAGAGTAGAGGCTGTTACTGCAGCAAAGGGCCACAAATTCCCAACAAATAGCCTTGATTTCTGTAGAAACACTGGACGGACATCTGAAGACGAAGGTGTAGAACAAAAGAGAATGTGGGAAATGCTGTTTCTGCTTTTTACAGAAGGACAGATGGTCCGATATTTGGTACACACACACACACACACACACACACACACACACACTCACACACACTACATCAATAATGCAGTTGAGATGGAAAGGTTCTGTCAGATGTGTATATTGAACTGTGATAAACACAGACAACTGACCTCGAGGACTGAGAGAGAGAGTGTGAGAGAGAGAGTGTGAGAGAGAGAGAGAGAGAGAGAGAGAGAGAGAGAGTTGTAATTAAGACATTCATTATTGTACACTTTAATGTGTGTCAGAGTGAGTGTGTGTAAATTTGCTCCCTCTAATGAATCAGTAGTAATTGGGCGTTTGTTAGAGCGAACCTGTTTACTCTCACCTCTCCAGCATCTCCAACCACCCCGTTGCCCATGGCAACTGCCCGCCTCCCCGACAGAGGCATCCAATCAGAAATCAATGCAGTGGAGCGGTCAATTCCTGCATCCCTCGTTTGTTATCTGCTGTCCCAGAGACACACCTGTCCAGATAAGGGTGGGTCACCTTGTAAATTACGGAAACAGCGGATTACTGCAACTTTACTGCTCGAATTCGGATTCCGTTCAACTCACACTTTACACTTTTGCACCCAGAACGAAGTGTTGAATTTAGTCAAAGTCAAAGTCACTCGTATCGCTTTAACACCAACATGGAATGGGTTCCGTTCCGGTTCGCGAAACCTCATTTTGAACGGTTCAGCACTTTTCCACCAACAGAAATAGGTTCACAGAGGGAACCGAAGTTCTGTCTTCTTATCTTCTTATCATCCAAACGATGATCAATGTTTGATCCAGACAAACAAACATCTGAACAAGCGCTCACAGGTCGTCGATACCGTGCAGCCGCTCTGTTGATGACGTAATCTGTGAAGTGTCCTCAGTCTCACTGAAACAGCCGTAAACACAGGATGGATCCCAGAAAAGCACCAAGGCTCTAATAAACCCCCAGCGAAAGTTCAAGAGCCAGAGTTCTTTTGGTCAGAATCTTACGCTCACCCACATTTCCTGCGTCCAGCCCATTAACAAGACTGTTCACTTACTGCCGAAATACATCCCCCACACTAAAACACCCCACCCGAGCAACAGGTTGCCATGGAGACTGGCCGATTTGGTTATTAACTATGGCCCACTATTATGGCCATTGTAAAAAATCCTGAATGTGAATTGATTCAGCATCTTCACACTCAGAGAAAGAGAGAGGGAGAGAGAGACAGAGAGAGAGAGAGAGGGAGAGAGACAGAGAGAGAGAAGAGAGAGAGAGAGAGGGAGAGAGACAGAGAGAGAGGGAGAGAGAGAGAGAGAGAGAGAGAGACAGAGAGAGAGAGAGAGACTATAGGTTTGACTCTGGCAGATATAACTAAATAAGGCCTGGTATACAGGGTGTAAACATCTGTACTCTGACCATGTCCCTCTTGTCTGACCTGTACACACCTCAACGCTAACAGAAACCAGTTACACACATCTACAGAGCTTAGGCCAGGTACACTCATTCATCTCCTGCCTCTCTCTTTTCTGGCTTGCTCTTATATCTCTTTCATTTCTGTCACCACCCTTGTGGCTCTTCCTCTTCACTTCAAAGTCACAATATTCTCTCTCTCTCTCTCTCTCCATTGACGTTCAAGTAAAAATCAGGATCATCCAGAGTGTTTCTAAGCCGAAGAATTTTGACGAGTTATTTGTAATGACTAGATTGACAAGGATATTTATAATAATAAGATCATTAAAATACTTCACAGTGGTCGAAATAAAATAGAAAACCTGAATTATAATATTTAATATTTTTGTTATTTATACTGTGCACGAGTATTGTCTCATCTCAGGACTTTTATTCTGAAATTTGAAAGCCGTGAGCCCCTCCCTTCTTCATTTATAAACCGAATTTCTGCATCAGTGAGATCATTGCCCCTCTCTCTGGATCAGTCATATCTGTATGCAGGTTGATCATCAAATCGCCCCTCTCTCTGATCAGTCAGAGTCTGGCGCAGGTTGATCATCGCCCCATTTCTCTCTCTGATCAGTCAGAGTCTGTATGCAGGTTGATCATCAGCCCCGCCTCTCTCTCTGATCAGGTCAGATCTGTATGCAGGTTGATCATCAGCCTCGCCTCTCTCTCTCTGGATCAGTCAGAGTCTGTGGCGCAGGTTGACCATCGCCCCGCCTCCCCTCTCTGATCAGTCAGGAGTCTGTATGCAGGTTGATCAGCCCCGCTCTCTCTTCTGATCAGTCAGAGTCTGCATGCAGGTTGATCATCATTTTCACACTTTGGTAATGACAGTTTCCGTGGTTGGTGATGTTCGTCCACTCCAGGTGCTCATCATGCTTAGAGTGGTGCTTGTTTTTTGATGGAAGGCTAAGTGGCTGTAGCTCTAATGACAGGATTTAATTACAGAGAGAACACAGAGCCAGCAGAGCTGCTAAGTTTGTAAAGGAATGGCTGAACATGCACCTGTCTTCCAGAGATGCTCATTAAAGCAAGCTGCTCTGAGCCACAGTTCGAGCTGTAAACACACTCGCGCACTCGCACGCTCACACACACTGTAAATTTGGCTCCACTTCCAGTCTTGAAGGGCCTTTCTGATTTGGGAGGACCTTAAGTGCAGGTTGTTGTGTGTTTACCCTCACTAAGACAGATGGTGGACTCTTTGGCATTTCTACAGCGCCAGCACTTTCAGATGCTGCCGCCTAGGAGGCCTCCTGCACACACTCTTGAACTCGCACACACACCCAGTGTTTCCATTTTTTGCTCCCTAACAGGTTAGATGAATGAATCTTCTCCAGGTTTGAACCTCAGAAGCACTTGAGGTACTCTGGTGGATGACAAGAAAGTCTAGTTAAGGATAAGTTTTACTTTTCAGCCAGGATATCACTTCACTTCATAATGGTAGTAATGTATATCAATACAATACCTACATTTAGAGTTATTAATATTCAATTCTAATGAGACCAGAGTTCCTCCCCAGTGTATATCACAATACCTACATTTAGAGTTATTAATATTCACTCCTAATGAGAGACCGTAACTCCTCCCTCAGTGTATATCACAATACCTACATTTAGAGTTATTAATATTCACCCTAATGAGAGACCGTAGCTCCTCCCCCTCAGTGTATATCACAATACCTACATTTAGAGTTATTAATATTCACCCTAATGAGAGACTGTAGCTCCTCCCCCTCAGTGTATATCATAATACCTACATTTAGAGTTACTAATATTCACCCTAATGAGAGACCATAGCTCCTCCTCCTCAGTGTATATCACAATACCTACATTTAGAGTTATTAATATTCACACTAATGAGAGACCGTAGCTCCTCCTCCTCAGTGTATATCACAATACCTACATTTAGAGTTATTATTCACTCCTAATGAGAGACTGTAGCTCCTCCTCCCAGTGTATATCACATACCTAAGCATTTGAGTTATTAATATCTCACCCTAATGAGAATACAGCCTCCTCCTCAGTGTATATCACAATACCTACATTTAGGAGTTATTAATATTCACACTACCGAGACCCAGAGTTCTTCCTCCTCAGTGTGTATATCACAATACCCACATTTAGAGTTATTAATATTCACCCCAATGAGAGACCGTAGCTCCTCCTCTCAGTGTATATCACAATACCTACATTTAGAGTTATTAATATTGACCCTAATGAGAGACCGTAGCTCCTCCTCCTCAGTGTATATCACAATACCCTTTTTTACCATTTTTCCTGGTTTTGTTACTTTTGTTTTGCTTTGTTTACATGTTTGTTCATTAAACGCCCTCCACTTCATCTTATTGCATTCAGCCCTGTGTGAGTGGTGTGAGACGAGCGAGTCCTGTGTTGCTCCTTCACCTGAACCTGCTGAACCTCTTCCTCTAACGAGGATATTTTAGCAGAACTGAGTTGTGAAGGTGAGAGAAGAATTGGCCACATTGTTAAGAGAGAGAATTAGCGCGAGCAGATGGAGTCAAACGTGGACTCGCACAGAAGTATGTAACGCCTCAGCACCCTCGCGGCCTTTCCGACCTGCAGCTTCTGAAACCAGCCGCCGTCATGCAGCAGGAAAACGAACCGTTTGCAACCTACCGAGATTCAAACCTTCTTATGCAGAGAACCAGCAGCCGCATGGACCAGAGCCTTACTTTAACCAGGATTTAACTGCTACCTGCCCTGCACCACTTACCCCCCTCAGGTCACCTGCACCATCTGCTGGGGGAATGTGTACATATTGATTCAGTTTATACAGAGTCAGTCAGAGGAGATACTGATTCAGTCACAGTATATACTGATTCATCCAGAATAGATACTGATTCAGTCAGAAGAGATACTGATTCATTAATAATAGATACTGATTCAGTCAGAGTAGATACTGATTCATCCAGAATAGATACTGATTCAGTCAGAAGAGATACTGATTCAAATAGAGATACTGATTCATTAATACAGATACTGATCCAGTCAGGAGCAGATACTGATTCATCCAGAATAGATACTCCTCGATTCAGTCAGAAGAGATATCATCCAGTTTAGAGGAGATACTGGATTCATTAATAATAGATACTGATTCAGTCAGAGTAGATACTCGATTCATCCATACAGATACTGATTCAGTCGTAGTAGATACTGATTCAGTCAGAGTAGATGCTGATTCAGTCAGAGCAGAGTAGATACTGATTCAGACATAGTAGATACTGATTCAGTCATAGTAGATACTGATTTAATCAGAGTAGATACTGATTCAGTCAGAGCAGAGTAGATACTGATTCAGTCATAGTAGATACTGATTCAGTCATAGTAGATACTGATTCAGTCAGAGTAGATACTGATTCAGTCACAGTATATACTGATTAATCCATAATAGATACTGAATCAGTCAGAGTAGATACTGATTCAGTCAGAGGAGATACTGATTCAGTCACAGTATATACTGATTCATCCATAATAGATACTGATTCAGTCAGAGTAGATACTGATTCAGTCAAGGTATATACGATACATCCAGAATAGATACTGATTCAGTCAGAAGAGATACTGATTCAGTCAGAGGAGATACTGATTCATTAATACTAGATACTGATTCAGCCAGTAGATACTGATCTATCCATAATAGATACTGATTCAGTCGTAGTAGATACTGATTCAGTCAGAGTAGATGCTGATTCAGACATAGTAGATACTGATTCAGTCAGAGTAGATACTGATTCAGTCAGAGTAGATACTGATTCAGTCAGACTAGATACTGATTCAGTCAAGAGTAGATACTGATTCATCCATAATAGATACTGATTTAGTCGTAGTAGATACTGATTCATCCATACTAGGTACTGATTCAGTCATAGTAGATACTGATTCAGTCATGGTAGATACTGTTTCAGTCAGAGTAGATACTGATTTAGTCGTAGTAGATACTTATTTAGTTGTAGTAGATACAGATTCAGCCATAGTAGATACTGATTCAGTCATAATAGATACTGATTTAGTCATAATAGATACTGATTTAGTCGTAGTAGATACTGATTCATCCATAATAGGTACTGATTCAGTCATAGTAGATACTGATTCAGTCATGGTAGATACTGATTCAGTCATGGTAGATACTGTTTCAGTCAGAGTAGATACTGATTTAGTCGTAGTAGATACTTATTTAGTCGTAGTAGATACAGATTCAGCCATAGTAGATACTGATTCAGTTAGAGTAGATACTGGACAAACAAGTAGCAGATGGCCACTGATTCAAACATAGTAGATACCATCCAGTTTTAGTAGATACTGAATCAGTCATAGTAGATTCAGTCATAGTAGATACTGAATCAGTCATAGTAGATACTGAATCAGTCATAGTAGACACTGAATCAGTCGTTGTAGACACACTGATTCAAATACAGTAGACCACCGAATCAGTCGTTGTAGACACCGAATCAGTCATAGTAGACACTGAATCAGTCGTTGTAGACACTGAATTCAGTCATAGTAGACACTGAATCAGTCGTTGTAGACACTGAATCAGTCATAGTAGACACTGAATCAGTCGTTGTGGCATTTAATTGAATCAGTCATGGTGAGATACTGATTCACTCAACAGTCATTGAAATGAATACATTTCCC
The DNA here is from genome assembly GCA_034509495.1 of Acestrorhynchus altus. Taxonomy (NCBI): domain Eukaryota; kingdom Metazoa; phylum Chordata; class Actinopteri; order Characiformes; family Acestrorhynchidae; genus Acestrorhynchus; species Acestrorhynchus altus. The sequence goes on from CM067518.1 coordinate 27,312,535, forward strand.
GGAATAATTTGGTGGTATATGTAATAACATCCTCTGCACTGAGTAGCTTTGCATGTGCGTAGGCTGAGGAACTCCACCCAGAAGCTGAGCTAGAGGAATGCGGGTGGTCACTGAGGCAGTGACCGATGAGCGGTGAAGCTGCTGGTGAGCAATCAGCACGTCCCGCTAGAGCGGGCTGCGTTCTGCTAATCGCCCATACCCGCAGAGTTCGCCATGTTTGGATGGGGGCCGCTGCTGACGCCTGCATTTCAGTGGCGCGTGCATGTGTGTGTGGAGGTAAATGAATAATGTGTAGGACGCATGGAGTGAGCGTAGAGTGAGATGGGTTGAACATATGTGTGCTACATCTTTCCTCATGCACTCATTTGCACTACTCTAACGCGCAGAACCGCTCTGTAAATCAGTTTGCGCCGCACGTTTGTTAGTGTTGCTCTTGCACAAATATATGTTTCCACAAACTCATCTATTTGAATTCCATTTCCATGCGCCTTGCGCTCGCGAAACGCCGGCAGATGGAAAAACTCAGAGTGTGTTCTTGCTAATGAGTCTGGCAGACGGGGACGCCTCTGCGGGCCGTGAGAAATCTGCGAAGTCAACCAAGCGAAATCCACCTCCAGCCCAGCTTTGACAAACCAAGGATTTGCTGGAATGGAGTGAATCTTTCTGTGTGTGAATGTAATGATTCATGGATGTGATTAAAATATTATTTTGGAAAACTGTACAATTGAAAGGAGGATCTAGTACAATGTTGGGCCTCTAGCCTGGATTCAAGATACGGTTGGGCTTGGAGGCGTACAGGTTCGGCTTTGGCATCCTGCAGTGTTGCAGCTGGGCCTGTAGATCCTGCACACTCTGAAGCTGGCATCCCATAAATGCTCGATTGGTGAAGGCCAAGGAAGTGCTGCAATCCGGTGACGTTTGGGAGACTCATGTATGTACCCTGCTGAAAATTCCAGCTGTGGCCTCAAGGATGTCCTGTTAGTGTCCTCAGATCACTATTAGGTGACCGCCTGTCGTAGATGCAATGGTTGCACACCAACAGTCGAGGCAGTGTGCTTGGAATGCTCACTGTGAGACCTCTATACTGTCACCTGATCCCAAAAAAGACCTGGATTTGCCTCTAAAGACTATCATGTTCCAGTCAGTAGTAGAATCAGGTTTTTATTCATGACGCTAACGCAAACTGAAGACGCATCAGAATGCTGGAGGGCCAGCAGTTGGGGCGCGCTGTTTTGCTCTACAGCTTCCACACTCAAACCCATCCATCTTCAAATCCCAAATACAACCTGAATTTGTCGCTAATGATGAACCACTTCCAGTCCCTAGAAGACCAGGTTTCTTGTTCACAGCACCACTGCAAACGAAGGCCACTCGGAAGGTCCGGGGTGTTGTGCAGCATGAGTTACATCCACCAGCTTCAAAGAACTGGAGCTAAACTGTCGTGGATGAAGGGAGCCCTGCCAAAGTGGCTCCATATAGCACTGAGAAGGGTGCCACTACTGTGATGAGTCAGAAAGCCCTTTTGTGTAGACAGAGAGTGAGCGAGGGACATAGTGAGTTAAAAGGATGGCTGAGAGAGAGATAGAGAGAGAGAGAGAGAGAGAGAGAGAGAGAGAGGGAGAGAGAGGAAAAGAATGGGACACATGAATTCCAGCATAAAGCAAGCAACAGGAGAAGAGGAGTAAGGCAGATTGAGGCGAAGCAGGCAGCTGAAAGGTCACGTGCTCTGGGAGATCCTCACCGACTCACACGATTCTTTAGAAGACGGAAGCGCAGGCCGGCAGAATTTGTCATCTGGCCTTATTTTAGTGGGGTGAGGTGGTGGGAGGGTGTACATCTAAAGCCGACTCAGGAAAGGCGCTATAGATCAAATGCTGGGCCGAGGTGTAAAAGGTGGCCATGTCCCTCCGGTGTGAGGTGGGCTATTAGCTATTAGTGTCTATAAAGGTTAGTGTTGAAAGGAAAGAGCAGAGTGACATTTGTACACATCTGAGTCCGACTCCGAGACGCTCCGACACGTGACCGCCTTCTTAGAAGAAGCGCCTTTACTCCCCTCCTCTGCCTTCGCTCTCTTCTCTCTCCGTCAAGCGCTGAAGATTCCAGGACTCATATCCGAGGGCTTATTAGCATAGAGAGAGAGAGAGAGAAGAGAGAGAGAGAGAGAGAGAGAGAGAGAGAGAGAGAGAGAGAGAGAGATTAAAGAAAGAATGGGAAAGAAACAAATCCATCCGGGTCATATTCTCGATGGCATTATGATCAAAGGGACTTTTCATGGAGCAAGAAGAACACACACGCACACACACACACACACACACTTTAATCTCCACTTCTTTTTCTGTCTTTCTTACCTGGCCACTTTATTAGAAACACTCACTGTGAAAGAGCCTCACCAGCATGGTTCTCCCAGTAGAAGTTCTTCGGCTAGAATTCTTCTTTCAGACTCCAGTCCCATCCTCTGTCCCCAGTGTGTGTCCCAGCAGGAAGAGTCTCCCTGGGGTTTTACACTCTGTCCTCACCCTAAAGCAGATTTACTTCCAGAAATCCACAGGAGCCTGGAGTAATCCAGCCTTCTCCCAATCCACACAACACGCTCCAGCTGTGTTCAGCACCCGGATTAACACTGCCTCAGCGCTGGAGAGCAGAAGAGCAAACAGACACTCTGCCGCGGGATGGGAGGAGGTTAGCTCTGGTGGCTTTCACCTCCCATTCTGTGTCACCAACATCCTGGATCTCAATTTGGAATTGCAGCGATCCTAAGCTGTCCGAAGGCTGGACTAGATTTATCCTCTTCCATGTCGTTCACCTTGCCTTCTTCTTTCCTTCTTCTCCTTCTCCTCCTCCCGCCCTTATCTTTATATCATTCTACTAGTTCTGCTTCTTCTCCTCCTCATCCTTCCCTTTCTTCTCTACTCCCTCCATTTTCTTTACACTACTATTCCTCCTCCTTATATTCCTTTCCTCTTCCCACTACTCCTCCTCTCCCTCTCCTTAGATCTTCTCCTGCTCCCTTACTGCTTGTCCTACTGTCTTCCTCCTCCTCTTCTTCCTCCTCCTTCCTCCCTCCTCCTCTTACCAAGCCTCTTTATCTCTTTATTCTTCCCCATTTTCTTTTCTCCTTCTCGACAGCGAGACAGCGACCCCAGCAGGGGCCGAACCCTCAACCCCAGGCCTCTTCCAGGCTTGAGTCCATTCCGTGTTTGTGAGAATCGATACGGAATCGCAAAACGTATCGTGTAACTCAAGCGTATCGCTGTTTTCGTAAACCCCTAACATTTACAGTTCAGTTTAAATTGACAGCTGGATAGAGACCTGGCCAGCAGTCACGCCCATATTTTTGGGCGGAGTATGGGTAGATCAGGTGATCAGTCAGGCTCCCTGACCTTCAGCTGAAACGATCGTAGAGAAACAGTAGCTTAGTTTTCCTGGAACAAAGCCTTTGTTTTTTGTGTGGTTTTCCTATTCGTCTCCCGGGAACGCCGGGCGGCCGCAGCGAGTGGACCACTTCTTCTCTCCAGCCGAAATGTCATCGTTAATATTGACTCATTAAAGCATGAAAGTTTAATAAGCTTTCTGTGACTGAAACAGAGCCACCGAGCTGGAGGAGGAGCATTAGATTAGTTTCATTGTTTTCTATCCTCTCCCTCTCTCTCTCTCTCTCTCTCTCGCTCTCTCTCTCTCTCTTTTTATTCTCTCTCTCCCCTTTTTTTTCTCTCTCTCTCTCTCATAATCATTTATTGTTTATGATTGTTTCTCTCTCTCTCTCTCTCTCTCCCTCTCTCTTTTTATTCTCTCTCTCCCCTTTTTTTTCTCTCTTTCTCTCTCTCTCATAATCATTTATTGTTTATGATTGTTTCTCTCTCTCTCCCTCTCTCTCTCTCTCTCTCTCTCTCTCTCCCTCTCTCTCTCTCTCTGTTTGCTATTTTGAGTGTGTGTGTGTGTGTGTGTGTGTGTGTGTGTGTGTGTGTGTGTGTGTGTGAGCAGTGTGTTAGGAAACACAAATATGGAAAAAGAAGCAAAGCAGCCATCACATCTCACTTTTCTCATCCCATCAATCACTTTTTTTTTGCTCCACTTTCCGTTTTGGTTTCTGTTTGGCAAATGTACACATCGGCCATATCGTGGGTGATGGGTAGATGGCGCTCTCTCCCCATATCCCGCCCAGTGTGATGCTGGCACAGGTGTCCGTCAGCCGTTGTATCTGAGCTGGGGACGAGTGCGTTGGCTGCCCAGCAACGATGCGATGGCGTCGGTTCGAAAAGAAGTGGCAGCTGACTTCACATGTACTGGAGGAGGCATGTGCTTGTCTTCACCCTCTCGATGTTGGGAGCATCGTATGTGATACAATACGGTAACTGCCTCTTCCAATAAAAACTGTAAAGCATTTACAATGTTTTCCCCAAATATCAATTAAAAATATTTATTGATGTATTTATCTCATAGAAAACGCTACGAGAGAGGGAATGAGCGAGAGACATAGAGACAGAGATAGAGGGAGAGAGTATAATGTAATCATAGAGCTGTGTATGACTCAACAAAGGCACAACAGTAAGCCTCATAAGTCAGATGATGTAATCAGACTAAGTCAGAGATGCGTGTACAGCCTGGGGCGGTTCTGTGTGTGTGTGTGTGTGTGTGTGTGTGTGTGTGTGTGTGTGTGAGAGAGAGAGAGAGAGAGAGAGAGAGAGAGTGAATTGCACTAAATGAGTTTATGTATTCACTGCCACACAACGGCCTTATCACAACCCATTCTACTCATTTAGGCTGATCCACCGTTTAACGGATTACTCTGTACAATCACACCGCGCTCGGTTCTTCTGATCCAGATGGGTTTAGACTCCAGACCCTGTGCTCTGTTCATGGTATTCAACATTACCTTCATTAATGAGCCCATCATACAAAATTCTGGTGCTCAGCAAAGGTGCTACAAAGGGTTCTTTGAAAAATTCCATAGAAGGATAAATGAATGAATAAAGACCCCTAAGACCCCCTGTGAAGCCCTCTCTTTTTCAATCCCGTAACTACGTTACTGTCTGAAACGAACATCACTGAGAGTGTTTATATGCACTCAGTAAATCCCGTAACTGCAGAAAATCAGATTCCGTCACTAATCCAGCACTAAACTCGTTTATGTGCACTTTTGTAATCAGATAAGAACAAAACTCCGGGTTTAGATAATAATCAGATTCCTACAACAAGCTCACGGAAGAATGTGTGCTCAACCCATGATCGAGAACTGGTGGAGAGTGATGGTGTTTGGTGGAGAATGATGGTGTTTGGTGGAGAAGGTTGGTGTTTGGTGGAGAATGATGGTGTTTGGTGGAGAATGATGGTGTTTGGTGGAGAATAATGGTGTTTGGTGGAGAATGATGGTGGGGAGTGAATAAGGTGGTGGAGAATGATGGTGTTTGATGGAGAGTGATGGTGTTTGGTAAAGAATGATGGCTTTTGGATGGACAGTGATGGAGTTTGATGGAGAATTATGGTGTTTAATAGAGAATGCTGGTGGTTGATGAAACATAACCTAAAAAAAGTTTGTTTGAGAAGAATCCCTTTTGGTTCCATACAGAAAAGAGACGTGTGTGAAGAACCTTTAATTTTAGAAGACTCCCTTTTAATTTTAGCAGAAACCTGCATCTCATGGGGTTGATAATGATCTGTTTGGTTGAATCCAGTGAATTGGGAGCACAGAAAGCTCACAGTGTGCAGGGCAGGGGTGCCTCCTGGACCAGGGTTGAGAAACACTGGGCTATGGAACAGTGGGGATATGGAGTGATGGGTGGGAGATGTTGGAACTACTCATCCAACATCAGTACCTGACCTCACTGATGCTCTTGCACTTTTGTGGCTTAACCCAATCAAATCCCTTTCACAGCAATGTTCCAACATCTACTGTAAAGTCTTGTAAAGTGGAAACGGAAGAAAATCGGGACAAACTCCGAGTTAATCCCCTTTGATTTGAGGAGAATCGCTGGAAAACAGGTGTCCACAAACTCTGAGTAGAACTGCTGAGCTGTCTGAGCTCCAGTGTGGCGAGGTGGATCATTTTCTCTTCGCTAATAAACGTCAGAAAAGCTTTAATGTGCATCGGAAAGAGTTAGTTTGCCTTACGGTGCATTCCAATCCCAGCTTTCCCTCTTCTGATACTAAAAAGAGTCTCAGTTCAGAGTTTGACAAGTCTGCTAATCAAGGCTCCTGGCCTGACTTTAAAACTTCTCTCGTTTATTTCTGCTTCTTCTCCGCTCGTCTCGTGTTCCTGCTTGATTTGATCGGATCTGACTAAACAGACGAATCGGAGCATTAACCACCGGTTTGAAAATGATTAGTGGCTGCGGCGTTCCGGCTGTCAGACCCAGACGTTCTCTTTGCTTTAAAGCTCGTCAGCCTGCCAGATGACTGAGGAAGCACCCGGCTTTGTTTTAAGCGTATCGGTTTTTGTTTTGACCGTTGTGATCATGCCGATGACGGAGGTGATCAAACCCTCGACTTGTTAAAGCTGATAAATACTAAACTCCTGCTCCGGTTTATGTGTGGTTGACAGATTTGGCAGGGATGTGAGCTTTTCCAGCGTCTGCAATGACAGATTGGATCAAATGAGGTGTCGTTAAATTAATGATGCTCTTATAACCCACTTGACTGACTCTCAGAATCGCTCTTCTGTCTATTACACACTCTTAAAGTCTTAAATCTTACATGCTCCCTTGTGTTTTATTTTTACCTGAGGTTCACTGATCATATACCGACAAACAGCTGTTTCCAACCTCGTTTTTGCTTTACAAGAGTCTGTTTTCTACACCCAGAAGGAATCAACCAACTGCCAGACTGTCATGGAGTCAATCAGGTCATCTTCAATGATGAGGCCCACTTTTGTCTTAGTGGAGACTCAATTTCTATGCCCCATCACCTTTGATCTTCATTACAGACACTTTAACAGACCAACGTTCTGTTAATGAGGTTCTGCAACCAGTGGTTCTACCTTTTCTGAACACACACTCGGGTGCTGTATTCCAACAGGACGACGCTCGTCCACACACTGCTGCCGCCTCAGGATCTCGTCTTGAAGACACAGATACTACGTGTGGACGCTATTGGACGCTCTATCAACACTCCACCCCTACCACACCATCTGCAGAACTGAGTGAGAACATTCAAGCTGCATGGGATGGATCATCACAGGACACCATTAGGAACCTCTACACCTCCATGAAGAGACGTCTGGCGTGTTGCGTTAAACCGCTGTACTGAGAGACACCACTTCTGTATGAGTAGATCAATAAATATTGCCCACAGCAGTCCTGCTAACCTTCATCTTCCTTCCTTCTCACTGATTTTCTAACACTGAACGGTCAGTCATGTAGACGGGCACGTCTGCAGGGTTTGAAGCTGAAGGCCGAGCTCAGCTCCCGCAGGCCAAGCACACAAAGCATTCTGCCCTGAGGTTAAACTCTCCGAGCAGAGGGAGACAGAAGGAGACAGACAGTGATGGAGTGACAGTGAGGAGAAGACAATGCGGACGGACAAATGACATAAACAACTTACGCGACATTGACACCACGTGTGCTCTAAACGCTCAATCCGCTCTGCTCTGAAATGCAGACGCCAGCAAACGCGCCAGTCAACATGAGCTTGAGACAAACACTGACTGAGCTTCTCCCAGACGGTCTCAGTTCTGATATTAAACTGCAGAGTGACCGGACAGACGCCGGCAAACCCAAACATTGGCTTGTCTCTCCGTCTGGACAGTTGAAAGCTCATTACCTTCATTAGGATGGTGTGGTTTGTTGAAGAGGAGCAGTGTTATCTGTACAGTGATTGATGAGTTGTTAGTGGATGAAGGACAATGAGCCTGTCCGGTGGAGTTTTTATCTGAGAGATGTTTGACACAGAATTAGTGTTTGGTAGAGAAGGACAATGTTTGGTGGTAATAATGGTGCTTGGTGTAGAATGTTGGTGTTTGGATGAAGAATTATGGTGTTTGGTGGAGAACAGGGGTGTTTGTTGGAAGATTGTGGTGGTCGGTGGTGTTTGGGAATGATGTTTTGGTGGAGAGGAATGGTGTTTGGATGGAGAATTGTGGTGTTTGGTGGAGAATAAGGGTTTTTGGAGGGAAAAATGGTGTGTGATGGAGAATGATGTTGTTTGTTGGAGAATTATGGTGTTTGGTGGAGAATTATGGTGTTTGGTGGAGAAATGCAATGTCTAGTGTAGAAAGGTTGGTGGAAAGGTTTGTTGTTTGTTTGAGTTGGGGCTGGTATGTGGTTCCTGAGGCTCTTCATACTGTTCTTCACCATGGTTCATTTTGCTCGTCTGCCCTTTTTGTGGACATTGGAAATCCAAATGCCAGCGTTAGAAGGATGGGTTTTGTTTGGCCAGTTTGAAACGGCCTTTTCCTTCCTTTTGCCACAACCAACCCTGATGTGTGGCTATTTGTTATAGAGGGACCTGCTGGCCTCTGTCTCAGAGGACCCCCACGTTTTAATCTAGATGTAATTACATGGGGATTGGGAGTTGAGGCAGCTGCAGAGCAGGATTACCCACAGGGTCATGTCGTCTGATCCACAGCAAACAAGAGAGTGATGAAGGAGAGGATAGCATCATCTTTCTCACACCAACGTGATGGCCTTAGTGCTGCCTCTGTCCATCTGCGCTCATTAGCTTCTGTCGTGCCTGCAATAATGGGGCTCTGACGGAAAACAAATACATACATTTACAAACATGCTTGTTTGGAGATCATGGTGTTTGTGGGAGAATGGTGGTGTTTGCTGGAGATTAATGGTGTTTGATTGGAGGATGACAGTGTTTGGTGAAGAATGATTGTGTTGGAGAATTGTAGTGTTTGCTGGAGAATGATGGTGTTTGATGGTGAGTGGTGTTTGGTGGAGAAAGATGGTGCTTGGTGGAGATTCATGGGGTTTTTTGGAGAATGATGGTGTTTGATGGTGAGTGGTGTTTGGTGGAGAAATATGGTGCTTGGTGGAGATTCATAGTGTTGTTTGGAGAAGAATAATGGCATTTGATTGGAGGATGACAGTATTTGTTTGAAGAATGATTGTGTTTGTTGGAGAATTGTGGCGTTTGCTGGAGAATGATGGTGTTTGCTGGGGTTTTATGGTGTTTGCTGGAGGTTGCTGGTGTTTCCTGGAGTGTGGTGGTGTTTGATGAAGATGTGTGAGTGTATAAACCAGGCCCTCATTTATACACCATCCAAAAATTCAATCTTGCTGCTGGCAATTTTGGTTTGCTCTATAACTGGCTCCAATATCCTTCATTTACCTCCAGTCAGGATTTGGTTTCCTTATGTTTCTTACATCAGAGAACACAGTTTGCTTCTTTCTTTGCCAAGAACACGTGTTACAATCTTGTTAGCTATTTGAACGTCTCTGATGTTATTCTTCGTATATAAAGCTATTTTGAATGTTCAAAGGAATCATTTTGTGAATATTTAATGTTTTAGTTCGTGTTTTACACAAGAAAATTAAATCAGTGGTTCTCAAAGTAGTCCTCAGGGACCCCCAGATGGTTCAGACGTTCGCAATACGTAGGGATAAAGAAAACCATGTACTGCCTGGAGGTCCCTGAAGAAGGGTTTGAGAAGCACTGCATTAGACACTACTTTGATGCACTGTTTGAAGAGTATTGACAAAATTGGTCCCACATCAGTCCATCAGCAGCCGGGATTGTGTGTATACACGGAAACCACAGGTTCACAGCCAAGCCTGCCAAATCCCTGAAGACATTCTATTTGGCAAGCCCAAGCAACATCTACGACTGCATGAGAGTACCATCAATTTCACCCTGCCTGCATTACAGACAAATTACAGTTGGATTTCCTTCATATTTTGTGGCCCTTGGACCTTTTCCCTGGACCCGAACGCGTGGGTGCTGCGACTTTAGTCAAGTACGTTACACATCGCTATTATAAATCAGTGGCCACACGGCCCCACAGAGGTCCATTCTTTCTTTCCCGTGTCAAAGAAATGGTGGCACACATTCTTTCACGGCCAAGACCAGGACCAATAATCCTCAGACCCTTGAGCATATGAAGTCCACAAACATGCCAAACCCCAGGCAGCTCTTGGCCTGTTTACATTGACAGTTTGAGACTCTGCCCATTGCAGAATTGACCAGTTCCCTTCCCCTGTGTCCTATAGAATAAATGGCACGATTGATTAATCAATGCTGCCGAGATGGCAATTTAAAATACCACACAATGACCCGACTGGTCCGGCTCCCAGTCCGGTCTTTGCACGATTCTCTTTCACCGAAGAATAGGATGGAGAAAGTCTTTGGTGTGTGAGACACTTTTTTTTTTGCCCTGAGCTCACATAATACAAAGAAACCTGTGGTTTTCACACACACACACACACACACACACACACACACACACACACACACACACACACACACACCCACACACGCAGACAAAGAATAGCATGGAGTTTCATTGTGTCAGCGTTTATCTGGATGGTTCAGACACAAGAGCCCAGACATAAATTTAAAATGGCCTGTCAGCACTGGAGCATCAGTCACAATCGATCCCATCACTGCAGCACCTCGACACTCCACGACTGCTGTTAAACTCACCTCGGCCAACCCAGGCCTTTCAAACAGACAAGCGTAGCAGCTAACCCCAACCTTAATGGGTCATTAACGCCTGTTCATATGACCCTCCTTATTGATCACTTGTGAATCGGCCGACTTTGCTACCGGTACTTTAGAAGCATCTGTAGGCTACGCTTGTCTGTAACATGACCAATATAACCCACCCCGAAGGTATATAACATGCCTACCATGAGCTGCTAAACTACAGCAGCAGCAATATAGTCTATACTCTCGGGACCAGTAATCTACAGCGGTGCTGATGTAAACACTTAGACCCCTGGACCACTGACCTACAGCAGTGTCAGTACCAGTAACTTAACCATTTGGAACTGCTAATCTACAGCAGTTATACTGGTACGGTTGTAGATGAGCAGTCTTGAATTGTTCGGTTACGTTGGTACGGTTGTAGATGAGCAGTCTTGAGTTGTTAGCTTACGTTGGTACGGTTGTAGATGAGCAGTCTAGAGTTGGTAGGTTACGTTGAAAACGTCCCACAAAATGAACTTGGTTTCTAAATAGGGGTCATGAGATGAACACATTCACTATAATTTGTGTCCTGAAACGTTTGGACGTAAGAGGTGGAATATATTGTGAGGACTGTCAGCATTGCTAGAATTATTCCATGGATCACATCCAGAGATCAGTGGAGGACAAGTGAAGATTTCCAGAAACACACCTCTGACATTTCTTGGCTGTTTAAAGTGGGCTTATCTCTGATATCCGGAGGAAATCTTATTTTGATAACAGCTAAAGCAAAGGGTACGACAGTCTGTCTTTTAAATGAACAGCAGGAAGGGATTTGGTGACGCAGAGTTGGGGAACACAGGTGTGAAGCAGTGTATCAGAATGATGGAGGAGCTGCAGCTCGCAGGACGATGGAATTTCATTTAATGTCAACTAATAGCTGTACCCTGACCCGTCCAGGCATGTGAGGTAAGCAAGGACGGCCTTATCACTGCACCTGACTGACTATACGAGGTCGTCTCTTTGCACGTGCTTTCCATTCTGACTCCAGCTGTTGTGCTGGAGCATCTTTTGCAAGTCAAGAATTCCTCGGAGAAGCGTTCGAAAACAATTCCAGCTGTTCCAGAGTTCGATATTGTAGGGCTGAGTGAGAATGTTTAAGTTGCATGGGCTGGAATATCGCAGGGATCCAGTCTGATCCATTCTTGCATTTCCGTTTGTGTGTGTGTGTGTGTGTGTGTGTGTGTGTGTGTGTGTGTGTGTGTGTGTGTGTGTGTGTGTGTGTATGGAGGGGGAGGTGGAATAGGTTAGTCCAGTGATAGCCCTTTGCTCCTCTCTAAAAGGACATGTCATCTTCAATAAACAGCCACAGCGCTCTCTGCCCCATTTACCGCTGACCACACTGAACTCTGTGAACTTTACACACACACACACACACACACACACACATACACACATACACACACACATACACACACACACATACACACATACACACACACATTACTTTTTTTTTATTCATTTTTACTTTGATATTACTTTTGAGGCTGTTCCTTTCCAACCCAGTAGGGGGCGCAAGACATTTCTTGATTCACATACAATTGTCATCAAAACAGAATCAGCCATAAAATTACACCGACAGTCTTCGGTCAAGGTTTAAGGAGTTCATTCTGGAGTCTCTTTCCTTCCTCCCGACACTCGAGGTCCTTTCATTCCCCTCGAATATCTCAACGTTCTCTGGTTTGTTCCCAGTGTTGCGGATTCTCCTGGGCTTTGTTTTCGGCTCTCCCTTTTTCCCGCGCCCCCATTCTTTGGAAAAGTGAAGGAAAACAGAAAGCGAAGCAAAGGAAGAAAGAATGACAAAGGAGAAATGAGCTTTGGGCCTTGACGCCAGGTTTCTCTCCCTTGACATGTTTTTATTTCTTTGTTCTACTCAGTTTTTCCTGCCTCTTTGTTTGTTTCAGAAAAAATGTTGTGTTGTAGGTTCTTGTTTTGCTCCACCATTTCTCGCCTGTCAGCATTTCCCCATTTGCCTCCTTTGCCCCTTTGGTTCCGTTGTTGCTTGCGTAAGTGGTGGCACACTGGTAGAACATTCAACCTCTGTTCTGGAGTTTGGTGCTTTGGTCCCTGTTTGGGATTTTGCTTCATTTCAGGCAGTAAATCCACTTCACTTCTTGGGTTCTTAGTTGGGGATGTTATTGTGAGTTTAGTTTAGTTTTTGAGCAAAACTCTACACTTTAATCAACACTTGGTGGTTTAATCTTAGAACCAAAGATCCACACTTTGCTCTGACTGATCAGAGAGAGGGGGCGGGGCTGATGATCAACCTGCATACAGACTCTGACTGATCAGAGAGAGGGGGCGGGGCTGATGATCAACCTGC
>CM067518.1:27335100-27355790 GCA_034509495.1 Acestrorhynchus altus
GGTGTCCTGTGATGATCCATCCCATGCAGCTTGAATGTTCTCACTCAGTTCTGCAGATGGTGTGGTAGGGGTGGAGTGTTGATAGAGCGTCCAATAGCGTCCACACTTTTTCAATCAGGGACAGGTCTGGAGATGAGACCGACCACGGCATAATATCTGTGTCTTCAAGGCGAGATCTTGAGATGGTAGCAGTATGTGGACGAGCGTCGTCCTTTACGAATGTTTGGAAAACGTAATGTCTGTTTGTAATGAAGACCAAAGGTGATCTGACATATGAAATTGCACTCACACCATGACACCAGATCCTCTAGACGTGTGACGCATGACAACGAAACATTCATCTTGACGCTGACCACGGTGTCTCCACACATGGATTCGTCTCCACCAAGACAAATGTGGGACTTGATTCTGAAGATGATTTGCTGACTTTCAGTGACACCATTGCGGTGATATTGTTGTGGTGTTAAGGGCAGTCATCAGAATGGTCTGTGCAGACATCGTCCAATGGTGCTGGGACTATCAGGATGACTCATGGAGGGCATCACTGCTCACTAAATGGCCATAATTGTCCTTCTCCGTGGTTCCTGTAGGTCTCCCAGATTCTTTACGCTGCTGCCTTCTATCCACGTTTTCACTACATCGAGTCCTACAATGTGACCCCTCTGACACTCCTGCAACTGCCGGGATTGCTTTCAAACTCTTCTCAAAGGTGACTTCGCTTACAAAGGACGCTCCAACACAATGTATGAGTCAGAAAGGAAAGCAGGTGCAACAGGACGACCTTAAATAGTCAGTCAGGTACAGCGTTAAGGCCGTCCTTGCTTATGTCACACGCATGTCCGGGTGATTCCTTCTTGGCGCTACAATTTTTTGGACATTGAGTGTACACTGTAGAAAAGTTTGAGGACACCTCCCAACCAACATGCTCATGTGGGTGAAATCCTAGGCTAGGTAGGTTCCAGGTTGGCATGGTCTCTGAGGTTTTCACATGTTGTTACTGGGACCCAGTTGGGCTTTCCAAATGCTACATCAGTACACAGCCCATCTAGGCCCAGTGTGCAGCTGACAACCCAAAGGGGCTCAGGTTTTACCCATTTCCCATCACCAACCCTGGTGGGCATCCATATGAACATCACACAGAATTGGCATTGGCAGAGTATGCCTAACTAAACAATGGTATGTGCTACAATAACTGGACACCAATCGCACAAAGGAACACCATGGAACACCATGGAAACACAATGTCACCATAAAAACCGCTCACACATCCAACCATAAAAGCCACACTGAGGCATCAGAGGAGAAAGTTCTCTTCTGTTCATCCGCCGACCAGAATGATTATTCATATGGCGCTCGCTGGCTAGGGCATACGTGCAGGTGTGCAGACCCTCGCCAACTTGGCAGGGGTCGATTCATCTCCACCAGGATTAACACCCTGCTGCCAACTGGCTCGGCAGGCTTTAGCAAATTAAAAACCTGTGTTGAGAAGCTTTAAAAGCAGCTAGAAGAGCATCACTCCATGGCATTACGACCATTTTCTCACACAAAACCGCCAAAGCCGCTGATAATCTGTTTAACTAATCCCGCTCTGGCTAAACAGCCATGACGGGAGTGAGGAGAGGGAAGTTTCGGGAATCTGACGGCGGAGACGAGTGAAAGTTTCAGGCTCAGATGTGCCGCTGTCCATCAACACCTAGTCAACCGACCTTCAAAAAGCTCTCCTCTTCAAACACTAATGCTGGAGCTGAGGTGCGAGCGGGAAACCAGCGCACCTTCTGACGCTTTTCTGAGACGCCATTGCTGCCGCAGTCTGCGTGACGACTGGGTAATGTGTCGATTTCGCCGTAACGTTAAACCCGGCAGCTTTAATGCGTTCGGTGGATACTTTGTGTGGGAAAACGATAAGCTGAAGTTATAGGCATGAGGACAGGAGCCGGCGCCATGATCAAGGGTCGGAATTTGATTTTATCCGGTAATAGTGTCTACGAGTGGCCTACTCTACATATTTATGAAGCATGAAAATCAAATCTAATAAGACGAGAGGCGAGAGAGAAAGAGAGAGAGAGAGAGAGAGAGAGAGAGAGAGAGAGCGAGAGAGAGAGAGAGAGCTATGGACTCACCTAGGTTTGCTTAATGCTCTTAGCATTTCAGTCAGTATGCAAAACCTTGAGTGTGAAAATGACTTCAAAGCACAACCCTGTTTGGATTATTTGACTCTTGGCTAAATAATAAATATGTTTAACCTTTACAACCCTGGTCCAACTTTGTGGGATGTTTTCGTAGCTTGACATTCTTTAATTCGCCCCCAAAAGTTGTATTTATAAGAATTTATAGGAGACAGTCACACATTCCAGATATTGTTTCATCCAGGAGATCCTAGTCTACTCTAATTTGTCTTCATTTGAGAGGGAACAACGAACAGAACTGAGACATTTGTATGAATTTAATCATGTTTTGATAAAAAATACCATTTGTTTCTGCTTTTAAACACTAAAAAAACACGTTATGTCTCCGAAACCCGATCACTGATCATCCAGACTGTTTCTGAGCTGAAAATGCAAGAATTTCGACAAATCATTTGTAATTGTAATCGGAATTATCCCTTCTCGGGGCTTTTATTCTGAAATTTGAACACTCAATATCTGGGTGAGTGATGTCATCAGCCCCGCCCCCTCTCGCTGATCCGTCTCCATGCACTGGCAGCTGCTACGGCATTTAAACTGGGATTTAATTCAGTTGGAAACGAGCTGAATTACTGGCTCGTGTGACGTCACACACCGACGCTTGGTTAGATAAGGTATCCGAATCCTCATCCTGAGATATAAAGCCAAGGCAGCAGGATTCGGGAAAACACCACGGAGGTAGTACAAAGTGGAACCATGGTGGACGAAAGTGAGAGTGTCATTGTAAAGAAACGATCTGTAACGCAGAGAAGATATCTCCTAATGAAGTCACTAATGAACCTCCCATCCATCTTGTACAGCAGCCGCCTGCAGCGGTACAGCGGCGTGCCGAAAGCAGCCAGCGTCGGCTCAGCTAAACTCATTAACACATCTCAGTCCATTAGTCCACAGTGCTGTGGAGAACACCATCCACCTCCCAGCTCCTATTTAAGAGTAAATGAATCAGAGACAACCCAGCTGGAGCTGTGGGTTCACGCTTCCAGTCTCCACTGACCCTTACACTTCACTCTGACCGCTCGGCTCACCCCCAAACACACACCCTATAGTTCCCATAAAGTGGATTTTGCAGTGACATGCTGTTTTCTTGCCTTCAGAACTCAGGATCAGAGTAACCAGACCCTCCACGTGGACGAGACACAGCAGTGCTGCTGGAGTGTTTAAACCCCTCAGTGTCACTGCAGTCCACCAACCAGAAATGCCCAGCCGACAGTATCCTATGGGCAGCGTCCTATGAGCCCTGACGGCGACTAGAGGACGACCAACACAAACTGAAAGAAACAGAGCTTGTCTCTGACTTACATCTAAGGCAAGGTGGAGACACCGTAGGAGGACAGTGAGTGGACACAGGGTTAAAACACTCCAGCAGCACTGCTGTGTCTGGATCCACTCATAGGTCTCTCCATCCAACACTGTGCTGTGTGTGTGTGTGTATGTGTGTGTGTATGTGAGTGTGTACATGTGTGAGCGTAAGGGATGTTAATGATGGTGTTTTGTCAGAATCCGCCAGAGCCTGGTCTTACGGCTCATCAAAGCTTAATAGAGTGTGTGTGTGTGTGTGTGTGTGTGTGTGTGTGTGTGTGTGTGTGTGTGTGTGTGTGTGTGTGTGTGTGTATGTGTGTGTGTGTGTGTGTGTTGACAGTATGGTTGACGGTGTGTTGATGGTATGGTTGTTGCCATACCATCAGCTCTCATCCTACAGAGGCTGTGGGTGTTACCGTGATGGGGGAGATGGGCAGCCTTTTTTTTTTTTAGTAGTTCCTGTTATTGTCAGTGAGAAATAAAAATTCTGCTGTATATAACCAGTTTATCACTGGCCATTTACTACCTTTCCACACTGGCTTTAGGAACACATTGTGGTTTATCACTGGCCATTTTATTAGAAACACCACCGTGGCTCCATCACTGGCCCACTTTATTAGAAACACTGTGCTCCATCATCACACTATTAGGAAACACCGCCGCAGTGCTCCATCACTGGCCACTTTATTAGAAACACCACTGTGGCTCCATCACTGGCCACTTTATCAGAAACACCACCTTGTGCTCCATCACTGGCCACTTTATTAGAAACACCACCTTGTGCTCCATCACTGGCCACTTTATTAGAAACACCACCCAGGCCCATCACTGGCCACTTTATTAGAAACACCACCTTGTGCTCCATCACTGGCCACTTTAATTAGAAACACCACCTTGTGCTCCATCACTGGCCACTTTATTAGAAATACAACCTTGTGCTCCATCACTGGCCACTTTATCAGAAACACTACCTTGAGCTCCATCACTGGCCACTTTATCAGAAACACTACCTTGTGCTCCATCACTGGCCACTTTATTAGAAACATCTACTCTTTACAGAAGGTGAACAACAGTATTCACACTTCTAGTGGAATAATTATCACCTTCAGCAGCAAGTGTGTGTGTATATGTTTGTTTTTATGTGTATTTGTTTGTTTGTGTGTGTGTTTGTGTGTGTGTGTGTGTGTGTGTGTGTGTGTGTGTGTGTGTGTGTGTGTGTGTGTGTGTGTAACTCACTAATTGTTCAGGGTGCAGCAAGTCTCTAACCAGAGAAGGTGCTAAGTGAAAGGAGGTGAGTGGCATTAACAAGAAACGAGAAACAATAAACAATTATAAAGCCTCCCAGCGGCCCCCCGCGTCTCCCCCAGAGACACAAACACCCACCTGCTCCTGCTCCGCAGCTCCTCTGACCAAGAAAATAATTGCTTCTTTTTTATGTTCCACAAGTGCAGAGATAAGCTGGCTCAGATTTCTCCTGCACAGTAAAGTCGGTGCTCCACATTACTGCAGCTGTAATCTGCACATCTCCCCAAACAGCACAGTTTACTGCGTCATTACAATCAGCAGATTCATTACACTGCTGCTGGAGACACTCAGACAGTCCACACGCGTTACTCACAGTACGTCTCCATACTCAGCACTGCAGCTCCAACACATCTGCTGGGATTTGAATTATATATATATATATATATGAAGTGGAGATGAAGCACATGGTGGTGTTTCTGATAAAGTGGCCAGTGATGAAGCACACGGTGGAGTTTCTAATAAAGTGTCCAGTGATGAAGCACAAGGTGGTGTTTCTAATGAAGTGTCCAGTGATGAAGCACACGGTGGTGTTTCTGATAAAGTGGCCAGTGATGAAGCACACGGTGGTGTTTCTGATAAAGTGGCCAGTGATGGAGCACACGGTGGTGTTTCTAATAAAGTGGCCAGTGATGAAGCACACAGTGGTGTTTCTGATAAAATGGCCAGTGATGGAGCACACGGTGGTGTTTCTAATAAAGTGGCCAGTGATGAGGCACACGGTGGTGTTTCTGATAAAGTGGCCAGTGATGAAGCACACGGTGGTGTTTCTGATAAAGTGTCCAGTGATGAAGCACAAGGTGGTGTTTCTAATAAAGTGGCCAGTGATGAAGCACAAGGTGGTGTTTCTAATAAAGTGGCCAGTGATGAAGCACACGGTGGTGTTTCTGATAGAGTGGCCAGTGAGTGTGGGGATGAGGGTGTGTGTTTGTAAAAAGGTGGATGGTGAGTGTATTCCTTAGGGAATGTTTCGGTATTCCGGGTTGATTGTGTGTTCGCAGTGAATGAAATCCACACGATGCCAAAGTACGGCCTCCTGCCCTGCGCTGACCTTTTCACAGCAGCGTCACACACAAATGCAGCCTCTGATATGAATGTAATAAACTCTAGGTCATGTGTAATTCACCTCCTGGAGACAGACTTTATGGAGACATCAATATTTAAACTACGTTATTTGTAAATGTCCTGAAAAAAACTTGTATCTCCGTTTGTTTATGTTTTTGTCTTTTAGACACGATGTTCACACAAGAGTTCTTTATATTGTGTCAGAAATTCATGATGAATGAAGTTAAAACGTGTAAATGAGACGATGACTCGGGATTGAATGTTCTGTCTCGTGTGTGTTTGTAAGAATTGGATCCTGCACTTACAGCTCTGTGTTCAGCACCAGGGACAGCACACAGACAGCGATCCCAGCTCCTGTTACAAATGTCTGTGTTGAAAACGTGAAAACCACCAACGATATTGCAAATCTGATTGTGGAAACTGATTTCTGAGACAATTCTGGTCTTCTTTGATATGTTACATGACCACCTTCCATTACACCAAAACCTGCCCCTGATTTATAATGGTTCATAATGGTTCATAATGGTTCATAATGGTTCATAATGGTTCATAATGGTTCATAATGGTATATAATGGTAAATATAATAATATGCTCCCTAAGTATCTTATATGTATACTTATCTATATCTAATATTCATAACTATCTATATTTGTTCTTATATGTAATAAAAAGCAGTTCTCACACACACACACACACACACACACACACTGAGCTGGACAGAGGACATGTGGCAGACTGGTATGACTGGCACTGCGGGCAGCAGTACTGGCAGCCCACTCTCAGTGTGCTATGACCGCAATCATTTCAATAAAGGGCAGTATATTGCACACCCACACACACACACACACACACACACACACACACGATGGCAGCATGTATATATACACA
This sequence comes from Acestrorhynchus altus, assembly GCA_034509495.1. Taxonomy (NCBI): domain Eukaryota; kingdom Metazoa; phylum Chordata; class Actinopteri; order Characiformes; family Acestrorhynchidae; genus Acestrorhynchus; species Acestrorhynchus altus. The sequence goes on from CM067518.1 coordinate 27,341,839, forward strand.
CCTACACAACACACACAAATAATTAACCACACAGACACAGACACACACACACACACACACACACACACACACACACACACAAATAGTGTGTCCAGCAAAAGGCATGGATCATCACCATTGCACAGCATGAGCAGTGTGTGCATGTGTGTGTGTGTTGGCATTCAGAGTGACACAGCTCTCACGCAGAGAGGCGACACACTCTGTGACACAGACACACACACACACACACACACACACACACACACACACACACACACACACACACACACACAGACACACACACACACTTCATGTGGTGTGTTCTGAGCTGGGTACATGTGTCAACACAGCACCTTGGCTTACAACAGGATGTTTTGTGCGCGCGCGCACACACACACACACACACACACCAAGAGGGATTTAGAGGCATGTACAGGATTTCGGTGGAGGCCTACACACACACACACACACACACACACACACACACACACACACACACAGAGGGGCAATCTCTGAGCAGATAGTGGGGGGGATTAAAGGTTATTGATGTGGGTTGTCATTAACCTGGTAAAATTAGCAGACTGCTTGGTTTTTCATGCCTTTGTAAGGGAGATATGTAAATGAGCTCAATTTTGATTGGCTGCTGCAAAATTGTGCCTCTTTCAAAAGGTCAACCAAACTGAAACAACCCTTATAATTCTGTGTGGATGGGACAGTAGGGTCTGTAAACTGAATGGGTGGAGCTAAACTGCTGCAGACTGAATGGGTGGGGCTAATATACTATAGGCTGAATGGGTGGAGCTAAACTGTCGTAGGCTGAATGGGTGGAGCTAAATTGTTGTAGGCTGATTAATGGGTAAAGGCACATGTAAATGTATATATGGTTGTGACATTATATTATATAGTATTTGATCAATAATAATCAATAATCAATAATGCTCAGGTGCATTCAGAGAGAGAGAGAGAGAGAGAGAGAGAGAGAGAGAGAGAGAGAGAGAGTAATGCAGTGCGAGGGTGATGGTGGTTGCAATTAAAAGCGCAGGTCAGAGAGCACGGAGGTGATTAATACACTTCTCCTGTAAAGAGCCGTCGCTGAAGGAGAGCAGGATAATAGAAGGAGAGAAACTCCACAGGGAGACGTACTCTTTCACTCTTCCATCTGCCTCTCTCTCCCTCCTTCTTCACACTCCTTTCATTCTCTCTCGGCCAGTCCTCGCCTCGCTCCTCCACCCCACTGCTAATAAGCTCCTTCTCTGGCTGATTCCCCTTTAGAGACACTATGTGTACACTAGGGGGCAGCAGAAGGACTGATTTTCAACCACACGGTCTACAGTGGATGGACACCCACACTGTTCCGGTGTACCGTTAAAACTGTAACTGCAGTTCCGCCACTAATCTGATCTATCAGTGAACGAATAACGCACAACATAGACTGATCCACTCATACCAGCACACACTGTTGGCTGGACATTTCTGATTGGTGGACGGTTCTCGGTCCAGCAGTGACACTGAGGGGTTTAAACACTCCAGCAGTCGTTCTTCGTGTCGATGTCAGAGATGGTAGACGGTTCTAGAAACATCTAACCGACATCATTTCAGCCAAAGGAGGAGATACAGCTATTAGGACAGAAGGGTCTGAACTTTATCCTCCTGTTTTACTATCACCTCCATCTCTCAATGTAGTTCAAATGAAGATCAAACATCCATATGTTTAAATGTTAGAGGTGTTCATGTTTTCCATGGACACTCCATGATACCTATCATTTTAATATCCAAACGAAATAGATTTTAATATCAAAACGAAATATCAAGATTCCATTAACTGCATTTTCCAGACGACGTCAAATAAAAGCTGAGCACTAACCAGCTCTGTACACATGGCCTAACAGATGCCCATGATTGGCCAGCACCACTGGAGATGGACATGGAAAGAAGAACTGAGCCGTCCTTCCAACAAGAGAGCAGCACAGGCCCCAGCTGTGTTCATCTCAACTCCCAACTGGAATCGCTGGCCACTGGACTCATGTTCTGGCAAGAGGATGAAACCTTCTTATCTGGCTGCGGCTCTCAGGAGCTGCCAGCTGTTAGAATTCAACAGGTTCCTCATCCTGCGAGTCTGTTCTCCAACATAATGAGCTTTTAATGGCGGCGTATAATATTATAGTAATATATATGATAATGAATGGACAATCTTCCCTGATTGAACTTTGTCCAGTACAATACCGCAGTTTCTGGAGTCCTGTTTCTGACGCTGTTCATGAACGTCATGCAGGTCTCCTCTAGTCTGATTGTTGCACAGGAATGCAGAACCCTTCATGTTCTAGAGGACAGAACTGTGAGCTTAACCAGGAGTTTAGGAGATAAGACCAGTCCAAGTCACAACACAAATCAATATCCATTAACACACCGCAGTGACTCTGACATGGTGGTGGTGTGTTAGTGTGTGTTGAGCTGGTACGAGAGGACCAGACACAGCAGTGCTGCTGGAGTGTTTAAACACTGTCCACTCACTGTCCACTCTAGTCTACTCCTTCATCACTCAGAGGACACTGTTGGCTGCATGTTCTTCGGCGGATTTTGATCTTTGAAATTGAAATCCGTCAGCCCGGGATATGTCTCTCCAGTCGTCACCTGTCCAGTGCTGGTGGGCCTGTGCCCATTGCAGCCTCAGCTTTCTGTTCTTTGCTGAAAGTGGAACCCAAGCCCGTCCTACTCAAGGCTGCTCTGCTCTGCTCACCGCAGCTGTACGGAGTGGTTATCTTTAGTCCTTCTGTCAGCTCCATCCAGCCAACCATTCCCCGCTGACCTCTCTCTCATCAACAAGGTCTTTTCATCTGCAGCAACTGCCACTCAGTGGAGGTGTTTTCTTTATTACACCATCCTCACTAAACTCTACAGACTCTACAGAAATCCCCGAGAGGTCAGCAGTGCTTGGGCTGCAATGTCAGTGAAATAACAGCCTTCTACCTTGGCTCTGTCCTTGGCATTGAGAACGTCCGGTATGCACTGACAATACGTTGAAGAACGCGGGCAGTTCAGAGATGATCAACCATGTAAATCATAAATAATTGAGGTGCCTGGAAGAATATCTGGCTAAAATGGCAAACACCTTCCATTAGGAATGCAGGATCAATCTATATGACTAGACACAATAACAAACAATGATTCAACAGGTTTCAAAATGCCATCATAAATACCACACATCTATAATTCACAGCTGACAGATAAAGAAATGCCTTTACCTGCTTTTACCTCGTTTTACCTTTTCACCGCTAAAATCCACTCTGTCTGCCTCGGACCTGCTCTGAAAAGAGCCACAGCGTTATTGGCAAACATAATTAGCGTGTCATTGTTTAATAATTACAAGGTGTGTAGAACCAAGTTAAACATGACGGAGAGGTTCTCCTGGTGGAGATAAACAACCGCAACTCTCATATCGATCTGTTCGCTGAAAGACTCGTCAAAGAGACCAAACAACAAAAGTGATGCAGAAGGAACGGGTCTGAAATGAGGACAAACCCCCAGAGAGATTGGGAATTGTGGTGTTTGTGGGGAATGATGGTGTTTGATTAGGAATTCTGGTATTTGTGGGGAATTGTGGTGTTTGTGGGGAATGATGGTGTTTGATTAGGAATTCTGGTATTTGTGGGGAATGATGGTGTTGAGTGGGGAATTGTGGTGTTTGATTAGGAATTCTGGTGTTTGTGGGGAATGATGGTATTGAGTGGGGAATGCTGATGTTTGTTGGGGAATTCTGGTATTTGTGGGGATTGATGGTGTTGAGTGCAGTATGTTGATGTTTGTTGGGGAATTCTGGTATTTTTGGGGATTGATGGTGTTGAGTGGAGTATGTTGATGTTTGTTGGGGAATTCTGGCATTTGTGGGGATTGATGGTGTTGAGTGGAGTATGTTGATGTTTGTTGGGGTGTTTGCTGGAGAACGATTGTGTCACTATGCCCTGGGATTCAGTGTTACAAGTTTAGAAAGTGTGACATGCAGAAAAAAGCTATGTTTCAGTTCTTTGCCCCATCTCCAAAGGCAGCGTTTCACAGGGTGAGGCAGGGAGAGTGTGCGAGTGTGAGGAAGACTGCTGAGAGTGTGAAAGTGTGTGGGTGTATTTTTAGGCGCAGTCCCCTGGCACGTTCCCCAGGGTCCTCCAAGCTTCTAAATAATGAATCACTGGCAACTGTTTTTATTCTTTCCCAGAGGAGACTCTTTTCCATTTTCACACACACACACACACAAACACACACACACACACACACACACACACACACACACACACACACACACACACACACACACACACACACACACACACAGACTTTTGAATATTGAAGCAGCACTAGACTTTGTGAGGGCAGAAACAGCATTTGTAAATGGACAGTAAGTTACGCTGGTAAACAAATCAGACCAATAAGCACCAGATCTTCTCTAGAACATCACTGCCTCCAAATGAATTTTCTGTGAAATATTAAATGTTTATTGAGGTGTTTATGGACTAACATCTCCTATTCTAGTGTATAGGAGTGTTTATTGAGGTGTTTATGGACTGATATCTCCTATTCTAGTGTATAGAAGTGTTTATTGAGGTGTTTATGGACTAATATCTCCTATTCTAGTGTATAGGAGTGTTTATTGAGGTGTTTATGGACTAATATCTCCTTTCCTAGTGTATAGGCATGTTCCTCATTAAAAAACAGTGAGTGCAGAGTTTGAATGTAATCTTGAACCATTTTTCTTTCAGACGAAACCTGTTTGGCTTTGATACACTGTCACCAAACACACACACTGATACACTGCCTTAACACACTCATGCTGGACCACCCCACCTTTTGCCCACTCTTTACTTTCTACTGCTGAAATCCACTTAGCCGAGTAAATCCCCTTTCATAAGGCATAAAGAAACACACTGGGCACAGTTTATCTCCAAGCACACCTGCACACCGCGGTACTGTGGTGTGTTTGGGATAGAGCTGAGAATAAAGAAAACACACACCCACAGACAAAGATAAACACACACACACACACACCAGGATATGCAAAACCGAGTTTCCAGCCCTAACGGTTTATGAACAATAGGCTTTATGCTGAATGTGACGGAAAACAGGCCTTCCAGAGAAGCTGGTAGCAGCAGGATGATCTAATGACAATATGGATAATTCATATCTCATACGAGAGTCCATTTGTATCATAGTTATCCTACCAAAACACTCCGTACCTCAGCTGTTTGCTCAGCTCGGATACAACAGCAAGTGTGCACCGAAGTTCCAGGGACATTTCTCCTCCCAGGATCCATGGAGCACGTGGAAGGGCATTAAGTGCATCACAAACTATAACACTGGAGATGCACAATGACAAATCCCTCGTTGCCTGATGCTCTCAACAGGTTCTCTGTCCACTTTGAGGACCCAAACACATACCCCAGCAGCAGACTCAGTGTGACTTACATAGCTACTGGTCCAGACAACATCCACTGGACAGTGCTGAGGGGCTGTGCTGACCAGCTCTGTGAGGTGCAGGTGGAAATCTTTAACTCATCCCTTATCTAGACATGCTGTCCTCACCTGCCTGAAGACCGTCACCATCATCCTGTTTCCCAAGAGCTCTGCAGTGACTGGTCTGAATGACTACTGGCCAGAAGCATCCCAATAGTCACAAAATGCTTTGAAAGACTGGTTATGGCCAACATCATAGCCACCATCAATGTAAGCGGTGACCCAGACCAGTATGTATACTGTGAGAACCGATCCACAGAGGACACCATCTCCTCTGTGGTCTACACTGCCCTCCACCACCTGGTCAACCACAGACCCTAGCCAACTGCATCATGCATCATTTTGCCCTGATCCCCTCAGGCATGAGGTTGTGAAGCATTAAGTGTAGAACCAACCACCAGACTGAGGAACAGCTTCTTCCCTGAAACTGTAAGACTCTTAAACTCTATTAAACACTTTATTATTTATTCATTATTATATTTTATTTGTTATTGCATTTCCTGAACAATTATCTTCTAGCATTAAACAGTGCTATACTGAAGATAGCTGATCTTCCTATGTGATCATCAGGCCCTTACAAATGATCCAGCCATGTAGCTCCATTTAACCTTGCTCGGCCATGTAACTCCTCTACTGCTTCCCTTCACTGGCTTCCTGTACCTGAACATCAGGTTCAGAACCCTGACGCTGGTCTACAAAACCAAAACTGGACCAGCCCCTCTGTACTTGATGGCAATGGTCAAAACCTGATCCATACCAAGAGCCTTTTGAGCAGCAAGTACAGCTTGGCTCATCTCGCCATCCCTCAAGAATCCTGTCACGCACCAAAGTGAGAAATCAAATTTCCCCTGGGGGTCCGAACAGTGGAGACACTTGCTGTCTTCAAAAGCAGACTGAAGACCATCTCTTTCAAGAGCATTTATCTCATTAAAGGCTTATAATTTTACTGAAGCTTGTGGATCAAGTTCTCCAACTTGACATTTATATTTGGCATCAACTACACTTGAGGAATCTCTGGATTCAAGGCTCCTTTTGTGAGTCTCTTTTGGATAAGAGTGTCTTCCAAAAGTCATAAATGTAGATCATACAGGATGGCCCAACCTGCCGTGATGCGACCTGTATTAGAACAGGGAATTTAGGTAAATCTGGTAAATCCTTTCTAAATCCTACACTATTATTTATATCATATCAATATTATATCACATTATCCACGAGTCACACCAGCTCTCCGTGGTGCTGAACACTTCAGCACCATTGTCGTGGACAGCCAGGCTGAGCACTCGGCTGAAGGGAACTTGTCGTGGCTGGTATCGTCCAACAAGTCCCACCTGAACCCACTCACTCAGAGTCTTACGAATAAAAAACTGCCCAAGTAGCCGCTGAACAAGAAGCCTGACTCTACGCTGGCAGCAAACTAACCCTGTCTGTGTTTTTTCTTCTCGCTGGTCTTCTATCCATGCTCCCAGACTCAAGCTCCTGCCGTCGTTGGGCTGAACCCGTTGGCAAGAACTGCTGCCTCAACCTGCCAGACCAGCCTTCACCTCTTTGCCATTGGCTGCCTCCTTAGCCTCTTTTCCCCAACTGAGACTGGTTGTGTTTAAACAAACTCTCCTATGGGTTGTTTATGTTGAACAGGTTCTGTTACTGAGTGGTTCTGGTCCACTAGATGTCCACAGTGACCCACAGGTTCTATACCATTTACAGTAAAACAGCTTTTCCACCGAAATACCTCTACATATCTGCATCCAAACAAATCTGACCAATGAAAAGAGGTTGCTGAATCAAAAACCATTCAAACATCAGCTTCTGTCAATGTATATGGGGGGGTACCTTCACCATGTTTGGAAGGTGTTCATCCTGCTTTAGGTAGCAGATGTGCATTGCTTATTTGTTGTATTGTACATCTCACACACTGTGGCACAGAAACAGTCTTAAGAGCAAATTTGGAGAAATATTTGTGCAATCGCTGTGGAACTTGGTAGGAGACACTGGTTTGGAAATCTGAGAAGATGACCAACAGCATGTTCTACTGGAACCAGATTAACTACATAAAAATTGGTGTTGCATTTTACCTTGATATACAGGGGGTGACTGAATTCTGGTTTGTGATGGTTAATGATGGTCTATGATGGTTAATGATGGTTTATGATGGTTTATGGTGGTTAGTGATGGTTTATGATGGTTTATGGTGGTTAGTGATGGTTGACGATGGTTAGTGATGGTTTACGATGGTTAATGATGGTTTATGATGGTTTATGGTGGTTAGTGATGGTTTATGATAGTTTATGGTGGTTAGTGATGGTTTACGATGGTTAGTGATGGTTTACGATGGTTAAACACCAAGAAAACAAGGAAAGTCTGACTGTAGTCCAGATCTGCTAACATCACACTGCACTCTGTGTTAATAAATTTCACCGGATGATCTAATTGAGTTAATTGAAACCATAAGTGATGAGATCACCTCCAGATAAACCCGCCTCCCTCTGAGGAATAATTGCTGTTAACAGCAGGAGAGAGACTCAAACACAGAGCTGAGAGAGACAGAACGCTGCTCTCAGCAATTCCTTCTGGGTCAGACCCTTTAGGATTTCTCTCTCTCTTCTCTTTCTCTCTCTCTCTCTCTCTCTCTCTCTCTCTCTCACGTCTCAGATGTCATGTCTCTCGTCCGAAGTGTTCAAGGTCAGCAGACAAGGATAAAAGAGTTGAGGGAAGATGAGAACAAGAGAAAAACACACCAAGAGCTCCAGCATCTATCATTCTTCTCTGATGGACTGTCTCTCCATCCATCATCATCCAGCATCTCTCAGGTATCTCAACGCCACCATCACTTTAATAACAATTACAGTCATTCAAACATGAGATGTCCTTTAGATTAATTAATTTAGAGAGAGAGAGAGAGAGAGAGAGAGAGAGAGAGAGAGAGTTTCAACCACCACTCTGATCTGTTACAACTCCTGTTACTCAAAACCGTTACATTATACCCTGTTACTTTGATCCCAAGTTACTTTCAAACCCCAGAACATTCCTGCCTTGTTTCCGAGCTTGTAAATTTAAATTTGTTACTCATTGTTAATTTCCAACACTGCTACAGTTAATCCTCTCTCAACCCTGTTACCATCAACTGTTACTGCAGACACCGAACCCAGCTACATTACACCATGTTCTCTAAATCTCACAGCCTCAGTCCTCATTTTTGAAATATGATCTTAGGCTACATGATCCTCATGTGTAGAGATTACGCTAAAGAAGAAGGCCTGTGACACTCCAGCATCTGGATTACATATAAGGAGGAACCACAAACATTTGACATATTAGGTAAGCAGAATTACAGAGCCTGCTGCCCTGTGTGTGTGTGTGTGTAAAGTGTGCATGTGTGTGTGTGTGCTGCCTCCGGACAGGGTCTGTGAGGTGAGATCAGATCACTGGGTCTAGAGGTGTCACGGATGCGTGTCTGTCTAACCCTCATGCGGCCAAGGCTCTCAACCCAACCTCCTGCCCAGATGACACACACACACACACACACACACAGACGCACACACACACAAAGGCAACGGAGAGCCATTTGTCACTGAGGAGTGTTAATGTTCCTCCCATGGGCCCCATGCAATGGAGATGGTGGAGGCTGGGGGAGTGGGGGAGATTGTGGGTTTCGAACGACGCCACTGGGTGTGTGTGCGTGTGTGTGTGTGTGTGTGTGTGTGTGTGTAAAAGGTGTGGAAAAGTAAGGCGGGAGAGAGATGGATGGGCTTTGAACTGTCAGCTAATTTTTCAGAGCGTCTCGTTAGACTGGTGACGCCAGGGTCGGCAGATTTGTTCAGTCTGCTGTCTGTGGAACACTGATCACCGCGAACTCTGATCAGATCAACTCGTCTGGAAGCTGCTGCACAAGATTTAATTAATAAATTTAATGAATACATTTTACAACTCTTACTTCTAACCCTGTTACTCTCTAACCCTGTGCCATTCTCATCTCTGTTAATTTCAACTTTTTACCCTCAACCAGAGGGTGTCTCAGCCCTGTTACTTCCTCAACTGTTACCTCAACCCTGTTTCTCTCATCCCTGTTACTCTCAAACCTGTAACTCTCAACCCCAAGTACAACCATGCTTCCTTACCCAGCATTTCCTATCCAGCAGTTTCAACCGTAACTTCAACCTGTTACTTAATCATGTTTCCTACCCTGTTACTTCAACCCTGTTACTCATCCCAGCTACTCTCAACTGTTACTCTCAACCCTGTTTCTCTATCCCTGTTACTCTCAACCGAATCCCTCAACCCTACATTTAACCATTACTTCCCTACCCTGTGCCATCATCCCTGTTACTGAACACTAAACTAGTATTTTACAACTATTATCATCTTTATTCTCTAACCCTAGCACTGTCCTATACTTCAACCACATCAACCCTCCCCAGCATTTATCCTTACTTCAACCATTACCTCCCTACCCTGTTACTTCCTATCCATGTTACTCAAATCATACTCATCCCTGTTACTCTCATCCCTGTTACTCTCATCCCTGTTACTCTCAACCCTGTTAATTTCAACCGGCTACTCAACCCTGTTACTCTCATCCCTGTTACTCCTAACCATTACTCCCACCCTGTTACTCTCATCCCTGTTACCCAACTTTGTTACTCCAACCCATCTGCTAGCTCTGTTACTCTCAACCCTCTTAGTCTCAGCCCCAGCACCCAGACCCATCACTGCAAACCACCCAACCCTATTTGCCTCTAACTCAGCAATCTCTAAACCTGTCACTGTCAACCCTGTAACACTTCAGCCCTCTTATATGTAACTGATCACTGCCAATCCTGTTCCTTTCATCCGTTACTCACGACTCATCACTGCCGACCCTTTGACTCAAACCTATTTGTTTTAACCTGTAATTCATATCCCTGATACTTCAACCCATTCTCCTCTCAACTCTCAGCTCATGTATCAGAAGCTTCCATTATGATTTATTGAATATGTGTATAGTTCAATCTTCTGCCTGTTCTCCACTGACTGCCGTGAAATCTGATCAGCTCAACTCGCCTGAAGCCAAGAAAGCTTGTTTAAGGCTGGTAGAATAAAAGAATATTTGTCATTTAATCTGTTTCTTCAATACCTATAATCTTATGTCCAATAAATCGACATACAGATCGCTCACGTGTCAATTTTGTCCCCATGCTTAGGATTCTTCAAACAAAGCCATAGACCACACATAGACACTCATTTTGTCTGGTACCACTTTTAACCCCCATCTTCAGAGACAGGAAACAAGGGAGTGGTCATAATGTTATGGGCAGATAGTTTAGCTTGTCCGTAAAATGCTGTTTAATGTCCAAGTAAATCCAGTTTAAATCTGTGTTCGTTGGATGTGACATTCAGGTGTCCACATATTTTGGCCATGCAGAGCATAACAGGCTTAGATGTCCGGCCCTCCACCACTTCACATCTTACATTCTCTCAGGCCTGTTAACAAGTAAAGTTAAACAGATGGACACCAGAAGGCCAGCAGTGCACACACACACACACACACACACACACACACACACACACACACACACACACACACACACACACAGAAACACACACGCACACACATGCAAGTGACATGGTGGGGAAATAGGGGGCCCTGAGGGAGGCATCCACCATGCTGACTGCAGACAAACCTGCCAGATGTAGCACGGTCTCTGAGGACTACACACAAACACACACACACACACACACACACACACACACACACACACACACACACACACACACACACACACAAACATCAACATATTAAAAATGACTGTATGTGGGATGAGACAGGGAGAGAGAGAGAGAGAGACAGAGAGAGAGAGAGAGAGAGAGAGAGAGAGAGATACTGGAGACACTGATATACAGAACAGTCCACCGACCACAAATGTCCAGCCTACGGCGTCCTGTGTGCAGCGTCGTGTGAGCACTGATGAAGGACTAGAGGACGACCAACACAATCTGACTTTACATCTACAAGGTGGAGACACTCGGTAGGAGTGTCTAATAGAGTGGACAGTGAGTGGACACAGTGTTTAAACACTCCAGCAGCACTGCTGCGTCTGATCCACTCGTACCAGCAACACACACTAACACACCACCACCATGTCAGTGTGACTGCAGTTGTATTGCAAACGATTGATTTCTTTTTAGAGAAGGCAAACAGTAGGCAAATCTAGGCCTGGATTTGTACAGTACTTCAGTCCACGGTTCTAGATAACATTGAGTCATACAGCGTCAGAGACAATGCAAGTGCATTAGGGTCTGTTTATTCCTTGTTCACACTGGTTATTAAAATGAAATGACATTTACTTTCCCACATAAAAAACATAGCAATGTGTAAATCGTTTCCACTTCCCACAAACAATGGTCTTCAAAACTGAACAGATGAGAGTAATGGCGGAGGTTCTAGAGGGTTCTCCCATTATTGTAATGGGATTTGCTTGTTTTAAAATGTAAACACGTGACCGTCTCTGACCACCCCTGAATGTCGTTTAAGTGGTCAGCTCATCAGCTTGGGGTGTGTTTACACCTGTGAAACAAGTGAAATCTGATTCTGTTCTGATCACCAAAAACAGTGCATGTTTACTGCTCAGCCTACATGCAGACGGTGACAGATCAGTGAGAGGGGGCGGGGCTAATGATGTCACTGTTGCAGATAGTGGGTTACTCAAAACCACATCCAACAGGTAAACAAAACACAGACAATTGCAAGTAAATTTTTGATCAAAACAGGATTAATTCTCGATTGAAGACACATTTGGGTAGTGTAGGATCTCCTTAAAAACAACATTTTACGGTGTGTGTGACTGTCTCTATGAATACTTGCCTAAAACATTGGCCTAGAGGTTAACAGCAGGTGTGAAGTCTACACCTGAGATTACTGAACACCATCGTATGTGCTCCCCTGTATCCGTAGGTTTTACTGCAAATGAAACATTGAAAGACAGCTAAAGGGAAGTCTGTGGAGCCGAGGCGATGTCGTGAAATCTCGTGAAAGAACGACGCAACCGAGTTTATTTTGTTGAAACAGCTTTTGAGTAACTCTTCATCTGACCTTACCAAATCTACAGCTCAGACAAAGAGTGACAACGAGCGCCTTAACAATACAGCGCGGCACTGACAATGCTGCACACTTCCCCCAGAGGCGAAGCAGAGTGAGCGCTGTGGCACAGTCAGACAGCGCTCAAGGCCAAGTCTCTCCTGCTGGGACTTTGAAAGAGACTTTTCTCGTGAATCCAGCAGAGTTAAAACTTTAACAGCGACGTGAGAAAGTGACTGACAGGGCAAGAAGAGCTACTGAACCTTGAGGTGGCTTACAGCACTACACTGTAAATGTTCAGGCTTTGTGGAGTTGAGAACAAATTGGGAAACGTTTGACTGTAGCATCAAATAAACATTCAAACATGCTGATCATTTCATAAGCATTTCAAAATACACTCATCAAAAAATAATAGTTGCACAACAGGTTGCAACCAGAAGGACGTGTGGGACTGCAGTGATGTTGGGAAGGAAGATGAAGGTGATCAGGATCAATAACTGATGATAACTGTAGTCTGATCTGATCAGTATTTATTGATCTACTCATACAGAAGTGGTGTCTCTCAGGACGGCGTCGGGTTTAACGCAACATGCCAGACGTCTCTGCATGGAGGTGTAGAGGTTCCTAATGGTGTCCTGTGATGATCCATCCCATGCAGCTTGAATGTTCTCACTCAGTTCTGCAGATGGTGTGGTAGGGGTGGAGTGTTGATAGAGCGTCCAATAGCGTCCACACTTTTTCAATCAGGGACAGGTCTGGAGATGAGACCGACCACGGCATAATATCTGTGTCTTCAAGGCGAGATCTTGAGATGGTAGCAGTATGTGGACGAGCGTCGTCCTTTACGAATGTTTGGAAAACGTAATGTCTGTTTGTAATGAAGACCAAAGGTGATCTGACATATGAAATTGCACTCACACCATGACACCAGATCCTCTAGACGTGTGACGCATGACAACGAAACATTCATCTTGACGCTGACCACGGTGTCTCCACACATGGATTTGTCTCCACCAAGACAAATGTGGGACTTGATTCTGAAGATGATTTGCTGACTTTCAGTGACACCATTGCGGTGATATTGTTGTGGTGTTAAGGGCAGTCATCATAATGGTCTGTGCAGACATCGTCCAATGGTGCTGGGACTATCAGGATGACTCATGGAGGGCATCACTGCTCACTAAATGGCCATAATTGTCCTTCTCCGTGGTTCCTGTAGGTCTCCCAGATTCTTTACGCTGCTGCCTTCTATCCACGTTTTCACTACATCGAGTCCTACAATGTGACCCCTCTGACACTCCTGCAACTGCCGGGATTGCTTTCAAACTCTTCTCAAAGGTGACTTCGCTTACAAAGGACGCTCCAACACAATGTATGAGTCAGAAAGGAAAGCAGGTGCAACAGGACGACCTTAAATAGTCAG
>CM067518.1:27358327-27428033 GCA_034509495.1 Acestrorhynchus altus
CCATAAACCCCTCAATAAACACTCCTGTACACTAAAATAGGAGATATTAGTCCATAAACCCCTCAATAAACACTCCTGTACACTAAAATAGGTGATATTAGTCCATAAACCCCTCAATAAACACTCCTATACACTACAATAGGAGATATTAGTCCATAAACACCTCAATAAACACTCCTATACGCTAGAATATGAGATAATAGTCCAGAAACTCCCCAATACACAGTCTTTTACATTTGAATGGAAGAATGGATGTTTTTCTCAGTCCCAGTCCAGTGGTCTTATTTTGCACATTTTGGTGTTTTCCCACAGTTGCAGACCTGACTCAGCTCATGGAGGAGTTGATAATGAGTTAACGAGCTGATTCAGGTCTGTTAGAGCAGAGAAAGTGTGTATGAGTGTGTTGGGTCATCAGCACTGGGACTGAGAACAGCCGTGATTAATGGAAACTATAAAAACGCTGTAGAGGGCATCAGGGCCCAGTCTCACCAGTTCAGCTGAAATCAGAGTCCGTCTTCATGCTGCACGTTCCCCTGTAAGTAGGGTTGGCCGTGTAACAGTCACTAAACAGTCAAGTGTGTTTGTAAGCCTCCTGTGTCAAAAATGTGTGTGTGTGTGTGTGTGTGTGTGTGTGTGTGTGTGTGTGTGTGTGTGTGTGTGTGTGTGTGTGAAAGAAAGAAAGAATGAAAGAAATAAAGAAAGAAAGAAAGAAAGAAAGAAAAAGAAAGAAAGAAAGAAAGAAAGAAAGAAAGAAAGAAAGAAAGAAAGAAAGAAAGAAATTCTCATGTACACTCACACACTCACACACTCAGACTCACACTCACTGTGCGAGTTTAGGGGTTTACAGTTTTGGTCCGAGTCAGTGTGTGTGTGTGTGTGTGTGTGTGTGTGTGTGTGTGTGTGTGTGTGTGTATGTGTGTGTGTGTGTTTATCCACAGGGCCTCATTGGGACTGCAGGTGTGTGTTTGTCAGATCAATGTCAGCGTTACGGGGTTGAGCCATTCCTGGGCTCTGGCTGGATGTGGGTAGATTTTAATGATGCCTTTATTTTGGCATCGAACCAACGGATAAAAACAGATTATGTGTGTGTTTGAGTGTGTAGGTGCGCGTATGTGTGTTGTCATAGAGACGAGGGTTAGTCCAAAGACCGTGGCGGATCCTATAATTCCCTCTGGCTGCGAGTGAACCTGACCGACAGCTCAGAGTCTGCTCTGCTGCTTTTATTCCCTGTTTATTTCAGCCTCAAAAAAAGCAAAAACATGTAGAGGGTGGATTTTCTGAGTTACAGGGCACATGGTCTATAAAACAAACAGTCAAAACATTATGACCAGCTGTCCACTCTCAGCTCCTCTGATCACACAGGAGCTCTTTGTGGTTCTATAATTCCAGACTGTAGTTCATCTGTTTCTCTGCAGACTTTATTCTCCTCCTTTCACCCTGATCTTCAATGATCAGGACCCCACAGGACCACCACAGAGCAGATATGATGTGGGTGGTGGGTGATTCTCAGCACTGCAGTCACACTGACATGGTGGTGGTGTGTTAGTGTGTGTTACGCTGGTATGAGTGGATCAGACACAGCAGTGCTGCTGGAGTGTTTAAACCCCTCAGTGTCTTTTGGGATCCTGTGAAGTATGTCTTGGAGAAGAGTTCGAAAGCAATTCGCAGAGGAACCCAACAGCCACGACCAACAGTCGTGCTCTCCATAAGTCTCCCTGTACCATAATCAGCACCACTGAGATCTGCACGCAGATCTTTACGATGCCATTAATGCCACTGTAACTCAGAACGGCAGTGGATCATCTTCAGTGACATGTCCCACTTTGTCATGGTGGAGACGACCGATAAGTCTTCAAGCTGCATGGGATGGATCATCACAGGACACCATTAGGAAATTCTACACCTCCATGCAGAGACATCTGGCATGTTGCGTTAAACCCGACGCCGTACTGAGAGACACGTCTTCTGTATGAGTATTTCTACCAGAAGACGTTTTATTAAGACCAAAGGTTTACAACTCAAAGGTGATGTTGCAGAGTTAAAGTCGGGCCAGGTCCTGAAACATCTGGGCCCTCTCACATCATGTCAGGTATGTGAGGACTAACAGGACCGAAGAGGTGGTGGAGCTGAGGAAGGAGGCAGTCAGAACAACGTCTATAAACCATGAAAGGGGCGTGTGATTGGCTAAGAAAGGAAGGAAGGCGTGGCATTCAATTCTCCTGGTTGAACGTCTTGGACATGGACTGGAAGAAAGATGTTTCCACTCCTCCATGTGGAATTCTTTCAGCTCTGTCTTTGTACAATCGTTCATTGCGCTGAAGCCCCCGCTGATACAATAAAGATTTCTATGATGGAGAGAAGTCCGAGCCCCAAACCGTGACGCTTCCACCCCCATGCTTCACAGTTGGTATGATGTTCTTGTGCTGAAATGCAGACAAAGTTCTTCATGCAATGAGTGTCTTAATTAATAAGCAGTGACTTTAACTAAGCGTTAAACAGTTTAACCAACCGTGGCGTATCCCATAATCCCTTCTGGCTGTGTGAACGCGACTGAAATCAGTCAAAACCACATTGGATTGGCTGAGCCCTCAAGACGTATGATGTCTTATTGGCTCAAAGACCCGTCAGTCAGTTTTGCTGGACATCACAAAGTTGGTTCCTGCCGCTGATGGAAAATTACACACCCGTCCAGAACCCTGCTGATTCACTCTGGGTTGCCCAGCGTGGATCTCCGTTCTGCTGTCAGTGCGAATTAAAGTAATTAGACCATTAACGAGAGGGAAACTGTGTTAGTGTGGAACAGCATCGTTCTCGACATCAGCCCACACTGAGAGGAACGGGCTGAATTTCGGAAAAGAGGGTGACGGAGATTCACGTTATTAAAATCTTTACCATTCAAAGCTCTCCAGAACATTCCAGTTAGAAGCAGCACATTCCAGTTTAGTCCAGCCCAGTTCAGCTCAATTCAAACCAGCTCACTTCAATTCACACTGAGAATTCTGTCTCTCTCTCTCTCTCTCTCTCTCTCTCTCCCCCTCTCTCTCTCTCTCTCTTTCTCTCTCTCTCTCTCTCTCTCTGTCTCTCTCTCTCTGTCACACACACACGCAGAGGGAAGGCCGCCGTCCTCTGGAATGTTCCACACACTTTGTGACCTTTTGTCATTTTATCCTGCGATGAGTGGGATGATCTGGACATCTGCACGCACACACACACACACACACACACACACACACACACACACACACACACACACAGAGCAAAGCCACTGAACCATGACTCCAGAACCCTGAGGTCTGACCAGTGCCAAAGTGGCTGCAGTGTCCAGCAGGCTAAGGGATGCTCAGCTACAACTGAACATGCAGAGTTACTGACCGGTCATCACACACACACACACACACACACACACACACACACACACACACTCACACATACAGAAGTGGTGTCTCTCAATATGGCATGGAGCTGTAGAGGTTCCTAATGGTGTCCTGTGATGATCCATCCCATGCAGCTTAAATGTTCTCACTCAGTTCTGCAGATGGTGTGGTAGGGGTGGAGTGTTGATAGAGCATCCAATAGCATCCCACACATTTTCAATCAGGGACAGGTCTGGAGATGAGATCGACCACGGTGTAATATCTGTGTCTTCAAGACGGCAGCAGTGTGTGGATGAGCATCGTCCTGTTGGAATAGAGCACTGGAGTGTGTGTTCAGAGAAGGTAGAACCACTGGTTGCAGAACCTCATTAATGTAACATTGGTCTGTTAAAGTGTCCGTAATGAAGATCAAAGGTGATCTGGCATCGTATGAAACGACACCCACACCATCACACCAGACCTTCTGGACATGTGACGCATGATAACAAATCGTTAATCTTGTCGATGACCATGGTGCCTCCACACATGGATTTTTTGGAATCAGAAGCAGACCTTGTCTCTGAAGAGGACACACTGCCATTGTGAGAGACTCAGAGCACAGTGAGCACACGTGGCCGGAGCGGTGGGCAGCCCTGTCCTCAGTGACCGGGGAGCAGCTGGAGAGTTCAGTGTCTTGCTCAAGGGCACTTCAGTCACGTCCTGATAGATCAGGGATTAAAACCGGTGACCTTCCAGTCACTGAAAACACTGGACGCTTCAGGATTTTGCATTTACAGTAAAGGAAGAAGGTGCGTTTGATAGAACTCCATAATGTGCTGTAAGTGACGCTCACACTAATCATTACACAGAGCTGCACAGTCGACCAGGGAAGCACAACGTTCTCTACTGGGAGAAGGTTTTCACTATGAGCTTTGTGTGCTGATTGCATTAATCAGAATTAGGCATGTGTGTGTGTGTGTGTGTGTGTGTGTGTGTGTGTGTGTGTGTGTGTGTGTGTGTGTGTGTGTGTGTGAGTTAAAGTGTGTTAACTTAAAGTGATTAAGGAGAAGCAGATTGTCTCTGGTGGCTGCAAACAAACAAGATTGAGTTAGAGATCCTCAAACAGCTGTTAAACATCACACACACACACACACACACACACACACACACACACACACACACACACACACCAGGATACTGAGGATGGACAAACCAAGGTTAATAATACACATCTGCGTCTGCTTTTGATGGAGTGACTATATCTACAGGAAAGGCTTCCTTCTGCATTTTGGAGAATTCGGACTGGATCAGACACAGCAGTGCTGCTGGAGTGTTTAAACACTGTGTCCAATCACTGTCCACGCCATTAGACACTCCTACCGAGTGTCCAGATGTAAAGTCAGAGACAGAAGCTCATCTGTTTCTGCACAGTTTGTGTTGGTCATCCTCTAGTCCTTCATCAGTGCTCACAGGACGCTGCCCACAGGACGTTGTCAGCTGGACATTTCTGGTGGCTGGACTGTTCTCAGAGACTACAGTGTCCTGTGTGGTCAGTGAACAGCACTGGGTGTTGTCTCTGAGTCTGTTGGCTCTGTTGGATTGTTATGTGAGGGTGTGAGTCCAGGTCAGAGGGGGTTTCCTGTTTCTGATTTGGCCCCAGGTTTGGAATATTGATACAGGAATAAAAGCCTGACTGCCCACACGTCCCTGCAGTTGTCCGCTCCGGAACTCAATCGATTTTGATGAATAATATCTTATGTTCTGTTCTGTTTGTTTTTTTTTCTTTTATGCTTTCAAATAACAGCAGTTTCTCCTTCTTAATCTAGATTCTCTGAATTCCTCATGATTCTGACCCGTTGTTCTTAAAATAATGATGTTTTGTCTGATTATTATTTATTATTTTCATAATTTCCACCATATTCTGTCTTAATTTACAAAATAATGATCAGTCCATACAGAAAAATACTGCCCTAAGATACAAGTGTCCACAGTTGCAATTGAAAACAGCAGACACATCTGGGTGCCTGAGTTCTGTGCTGTGTTTCGGTCCATGTTCTAGATAACAGTGAGTCATACAGAGTGAAAAACCACATAATCCAGTCCTTTAACCAATTGTGGGTTATTTTCATAGTCGGACATCCATTTATTTGCCATTTTCATTGTTGAATATTTATAGGCAACAAGGTCAGTGATGTCATTAGCCCCGCCCCCTCTCTCTGATCAGAGTCTGTATGCAGGTTGAGCATCAGCCCCGCCCCCTCTCTCTGATCAGTCAGAGTCTGTATGCAGGTTGAGCATCAGCCCCGCCCCCTCTCTCTGATCAGTCAGAGTCTGTATGCTGGTTGAGCATCAGCCCCGCCCCCTCTCTCTGATCAGTCAGAGTCTGTATGCAGGTTGATCGTGTTCACGTGGACAGAGCAGTAAACATGCGCTGGAAGCTCCTTCGGTATTTAAACTGGGATTTAATTGAGTTAGAATTCATGGGTGTGTAGTGTGTTATGATATGTGTATCATATCTGTAGGTTCCTCTGATCCTGAGCTATGAACCCTAGAATACGGCATGTAACTGCCCGCGAGGTTCTGCTGCTTGGAGCGGCTGCACAGCGATAGAGGGATAAAGTCTGACAGTGGCAGGAGCAGTACTGCCATTATATTACTAATTTATCACGGATCTTGCTGCAGGGCAGCGCTAAATTATCCACCTGCTGTTTGTTTGTTTGTTTGTTTGTTTGTTTGTATCCGACTGCAGGTGTCAGGTGGTGAGACTAGTGATGCGAATCAAAATGAGCAGATTTACTGATTGACAGTGCAACAGGAAAAAATATGTGCAGTCCATCACGCCAGAGCTGGTTGCAAAATCTCTCGCTTAGAGTGACATCAGCGAAAGTCCATGTGGAGTTTATTCAGTGGAGTGAGACCGAACGGCACATTGCTTACTGGGCATCCAGCTCCACTGACTTCCTGCTCCTTTAACCTCCCTCCTATAGAGGGGAAAGGCAATCAAAAGTGGCCACTTTATTAGAAACACCTAAAGCTGAACCTTAGTCCCAGTTTATTCAGTCTTTCCGTCCACGTTGGATCTTTCGGGAGAATAAATGGATAACGGTTTCCTTGCCGCTCGTTTGCAGGCAGGCCCTTCATGTGGTTAACTAAGTCACGCTGCTTATCTCCACGTGTGACCGTACCTCCACATTTCCACTGCGATTGATTTTTCTATTTCGGTCCCGGTGCTGGACATGCTTCGTGCGTCTCCATTAACAGCCGTGTTTTCTCTCCGGGAGACGAGGCTGATGGCAAAGGGCGCTCTCTCCCCACCACATGCTAATTTGCACCATATTAGTGGCTAATTGGAATCGATAGTGGGGAGCGGTGGGCCGTGCTTCTGCCAGCACTCGGACACACTCTGGCCATTTTGGGTTCTGCTTCTGCGCTGCTTGCGTTTGTTAGAGTCGAGGTGCTTTAATAGCCATGCAAATTAATGATCTCAGGCTAATTACTGCAGGGAGCCGGCGGCAGGTCTGAACGTAGAGAGCATCTTCATTAGACGGACAGGCGCTGTCCGTTCATCTGGACGGAAAAGACTACTTTCATGAACAGTTTCCAGCTCAATGCTCAACTCTTCAAGACATTCTTAACCTTTAGAACCCTTTAGCAGTTCTCTGAGCTGGGTTCTTCGCTGATAATTCATCACAAAATGAATATAGCATGTAGAGTTAAAGTGACGCCATAGAAGAACCGCTCTTGGTATCAGAACAAACTAACAAAGTCGGAAAACAGCTAAAATCCACTCGTTTCCAACTGAATTCAATCCCAGTTTAAATGTCAAAGGAGCTTCAAGTGCATGTTTACTGCTCTGTCCACGTGAACATGATCAACCTGCATACAGACTCTGACTGATCAGAGAGAGGGGGCGGGGCTGATGATCAACCTGCATACAGACTCTGACTGATCAGAGAGAGGGGGCGGGGCTGATGTTCCAGAATAAAAGTCTTGAGAATTTCCACACAATTTTTCCCTCAATTACAGCATAATCTCTCTCTCTCTCTCTCTCTCTCTAGTTACGTTTTGGCGACTGTTTGGGTGCCGAAGGTGTGAGGCTGGTCAGCAGTGACCCCAGGTTTAGAGTGGGTCGGGATGGCTCTGTTTACACTCGAAGGTTCGTCTCGACCAGTCTGACCAGTCCAGTCAGATTTACAGTGACCGCACACACAGCGATGAACACTCACACCTGGAAGACAACTGTGCAGCTGGAGCTGGAGCGTCCAGAAGTAAGTGCTGAACACACACACACACACACACACACACACACACACACATTGTCGTGTTTGTATCATGACTGTATCATCATTTTCACATGAAAACCATTTACACCATCATCAAAAATAATCCTTCCAGATGGAAGGCGAAGGTGATCAGGATCAATAACTGATGATAACTGTAGTCTGATCTGATCAATATTTATTGATCTACTCTACTAAAAGTGGTGTCTCTCAGTACGGCGTCAGGTTTAGCGCCATACCCCAGACGTCTCTGCATGGAAGTGTAGGGGTTCCTAATGGTGTCCTGTGATGATCCATCCCATACTAACAGATGTTCGAACTTACCGTCATTGTCCACAAACATCATCTCTCTCCTTTCTCTTATGGTACCAGTGAGGGTTATCTTGGTAAGCAGTGGGTATTTGCATTCAGGAGTTCGAGACTTGTCTCTGGTAGTTTTCGTGTGTCCAGCACTTCTGTCCTCAGGTAAGTGTCTGTGTGTGGCCCGACTCTGCCAAAAACCCACACACAGTCATGTAGCTTGTCTGATGGTGGCTGGCAGCCTGGGTGCAGGGGGTGTAATTTATTTACCAAGTTTGTCAGGCCACACAGGTGAGTCTAAAAATACCCAGAATTGATCTGCTGTCAACTGTGTTTGTCCTGAGAGACAGAGAGAGAGAGAGAGAGGGTGTGGGGGCAGAAAGTGAGAGAAAGAGATAGAGATAGAGGGGTGGAAAGAGGTATGGGGGGCAGAGAGTGAGAGAGAGAAAGAGATGAGAGAGGGGTGGAAGAGAGGGGGGGGGGGGGTGTGGGGAGACTGAGAGAGTGAGAGAGAAAGAATGAGAGATAAGAAAGAGGTGGAAGGAGATAGAGAGAGAGAGAGAGGGGTATGGGGGCAGAGAGAGTGAGAGAAGAATGAGAGATAGAAAGGGGTGGAAAGAGATAGAGAGAGGGGGTATAGGGGCAGAAAGGTGAAGAAAAGAGATAGAGATAGAAAGAGGGTGGAAAGAGAGATAGAGAGGGGGCAAAGAGAGAGGGGGTTGTGTTTGGATTGATTCGGGTTGAGTTGGGATGTGTTTTGATTGGTTTTGATTAGTTTGGGTTGTGTTTTGGTTGTGTTTTGATTGGTTTTGATTGATTTGGGTTGTGTTTTGACTGGTTTGGGTTGGTTTGGGTTGTGTTTTGATTGGTTTTGATTGGTTTGGGTTGTGTTTTGAATTGGTTTGGGTTGTGTTTTGACTTGTTTGGGTTGTGTTTTGATTGGTTTTGATTGGTTTGGGTTGTGTTTTGATTGGTTTTACTGATTAGTTTGGGTTGGTTTTGGTTTGTGTTTGATTGGTTTTGATTGGTTTTGGGTTGTGTTTGATTGGTTTGATTAGTTTGGGTTGGTTTGGTTTGTGTTTTGACTTGTTTGGGTTGGTTTTGGGTTGTGTTTGATTGGTTTGATTACTTTGGGTTTGGGTTTGATTGGTTTGATTGGTTTGGGTTGGTATTGGTTTGTTTGATTGGTTTGATTGGTTTAAGGTTGTGTTTGATTGGTTTTGATTAGTTTGGGTTGGTTTTGGTTGTGTTTTGACTTGTTTGGGTTGGTTTGGGTTGTGTTTTGATTGGTTTGGGTAGTGTTTTGATTGGTTTTGATTGGTTTGGCTTAGGTTGTGGGCTGTGTTTAGACTGGTTAGTTATGTTTGGTTTTGTGTAGATGGAGTGGGGTTGTGTTTGGAATGGTTTAGGTTGAGTTGAGTTTGGGTTTGGTGGGCTGGGATTGTGGTTGTATTGTTTTGAGTTGGGTTGTGTTTGGAATGGTTTGGGTTGAATTGGGATGTGTTTACTGTAGTGTGAACTAAAAGGCGCGGAGAGAGTAAAAGATCTGGGTTTTGGTTGGAACAGCCTCACACAGCAGTGCCTGAGTGCACAGTAGCATTTATACATGTTCAAATTGAGCGTCATGGGAAATACACCACACAGTGAAACCAAGTGAAAGAGTGTGTGTGTGTGTGTGTGTGTGTGTGTGTGTGTAGGCCTCCACCGAAATCCTGTACATGCCTCTAAATCCCTCTTGTTCCTTCATTCTCTCATTCACTTTCATGTCCACCTTTGATGGTGTGCCAGCGCACACACACACACACACACACACACACACACACACACACATTCCTGCCAAGTTCCTTCCCCTTTTCACCTGAACATCCCTCCTGCCTTCCTGTCCCTGGCATTCCGGACACCTGGGCTGTGTGCTTTTTCATCCATGCCTCCGTTTATCCCTCCTCACCCAGCCGTTCCTCCCTAATCTTGCTCTTGGGGGAGTTCTTGGCTGTGTTTTTTTTCCCCGTCTCCAGCCGGGACCCGTGTGTTCTGGCGGTATTCCCGACCTGTCCCCGCCTGCTGTGAGCAGAGATTCACCCGTTTAATCCAGCCAGGTGCACATCTGTCTGAGCAGGTCCAGCTGTAGGGAGCTCATCCAGCTGGCGTCTCAGTAGGATCCAACAGCGACTCTTCACCGTGGTCCTCCTCTGTGTAGATTGAGGATTGTGATCGTGTGTGTGTGTGTGTGTGTGTGTGTGTGTGTGTGTGTGTGTGTGTGGGGAGAGGGGAAGGGGCATCCTCAAAGGCCAGAAACACCCCCATCAAGTCCAATATTACCCTATTCACCATTTTCAGGTACAGTATTTTGTCTTTGTCATCATCTCAGTCGGCCTGTTCTTCTAATACACTCATCACCAAAGCAATAGCTTTGATAGAAAATAGATTCGGTTGGTTTGGGTTGAGTTGTGTTGTGTTTGGATTGGTTTGGGTTGAGTTGTGTTGTGTTTGGATTGGTTTAGATTTGAGTTGGGTTGTGTTAAGGTTTGGATTTAGTTTGAGTGAGTTGTGTTGTGTTTGGATTGGTTTAGGTTGGGTTGGGTTGTGTTTGGTTGGTTTTAGGTTGAGTTGTGTTGTGTTGTGTTTGGATTGGTTTGTGTTGAGTTGTGTTGTGTTTGGATTAGTTTGGGTTGAGGATTGGGTTGTGTTGTGTTTGGATTGGTTTGGGTTGGAGTTGGTTGTGTTTGGTTGGTTTTAGGTTTGAGTTGTGTTGTGTTGTGTTTGGATTGGTTTGTGTTGAGTTGTATTTGGCTTTTGGTTGGTTTTGGGTTGGGTTGTGTTGTGTTGTGTTGTTTTGTGTTGAGTTGTGTTGTGTTTGGTTGGTTTGGGTTGAGTTGTGTTGTGTTGTGTTTGGATTGGTTTGTGTTGAGTTGTGTTGTGTTTGGTTGGTTTGGGTTGAGTTGTGTTGTGTTGTGTTTGGATTGGTTTGTGTTGAGTTGTGTTGTGTTTGGATTGGTTTGTGTTGAGTTGTGTTGTGTTTGGATTGGTTTGGGTTGAGTTGTGTTGTGTTTGGTTGGTTTGGGTTGAGTTGTGTTGTGTTTGGATTGGTTTGGGTTGAGTTGGGTTGTGTTGGGTTTGGATTAGTTTGAGTTGAGTTGTGTTGTGTTTGGATTGGTTTGGGTTGAGTTGGGTTGTGTTGGGTTGGTTTGGGTTACGTTTGTTTGTGTTAAGACTCATTTGTCTTCACCTTTAGGTCCAGGTATCTTCTCTTAATCCTCATTTGATTGTATTGGAAAAAGATGCCTGATTCGGTTGTTTGGACGCTGTTCAAAATATCGTACGGTGTAAAGCAGATCTCAGGGAAATGACAACTAGTTGGCCACCAGTTTCAGATGATAAATAGAAAACATTATTATTGAGATGTTTGTATTGTTTTACGTATGAGACGCACTATTTCAACTTCGTTCAATATTTCAAATTCAGTGAGGTGTTTTGAGCTGGAGCGCAATTAAAGATAGAATCGCCACTAAATCCCCTTTCACTTTTATTTGTTCCAGTCCAGTGTGGCCTGGACAAATATGGTGGACATTTTGACGCATCGCAGTAAGGAGCCCAGGCAGCCAATGCTGCATTTAGGTGTACATGTCTATGGCTGCCACTCTCTCCACATCTCCTCGCTCCCCCATCCCAGCTTCACACACTGCGTGCTGTTTGAAGTAGGCGGTGAGGTTGAGGAAACTGAACATGACACTTCCTCCCATGAGGACACACACACCGTATGCCACAGGCAAACACACACACACTCTAAGCCTTAATTCAGCCTTGAACCCAGCTCCCCCTGGACATCTGTCTAATGAACATCGCTTGAAAGCCTTGTTTTCTCTGGCAGCTACAGCAGAACCTTCATCCACATCAGAGAGCTCCTCTCCTCGGAACAGCAGCAAACGCCAAGCTCCGCTGTAATTAAAGCACACAGCTCGCAGGACTCCGGACCCCCGGACCCCTCGGCCTTCAGCTCCCATGAATACCTTCTCTTCTTCTTCATCCTCTTCTCCTTCCTCTTCAACTCATTTATTCTTCTTCTCATTCTTCCACCTCCTTCTCTCGTATCCTCTCCTACATTATCATTGTTTTCTTCGTCATTTTCATCTTCCTCCTCCTCCTCCTCCTCCTCCTTCTCGTCTCCTTCTTGATTGTCCTCCTCATCCTCTGCTTCTTCTTAACCTTTTCCATCCTTCTTTTCTCTTTCTTCTTCTTCATACATCTTCATCCTCCTCTTCACCTGCATTCTCTCATCATCCTCTTCATTGTTTACCTAATCCTGCTCTTCATCATCTCCTCCTTCATTCTCTCTTCTTCTCCATCCTCGTCTTTTTCATCATTCTCCTTTTTGGAAACACCACCTCTCCTCCTCTCTCTCCTGCTCAGATTCACCTCCTCTCCTCCTCTCTCTCCTGCTCAGATTCACCCCCTCTCCTCCTCTCTCTCCTGCTCAGATTCGCCTTCTCTCCTCCTCTCTCTCCTGCTCAGATTCACCCCCTCTCCTCCTCTCTCTCCTGCTCAGATTCACCCCCTCTCCTCCTCTCTCTCCCACTCAGATTCACCCCCTCTCCTCCTCTCTCTCCTGCTCAGATTCACCTCCTCTCCTCCTCTGTCTCCTGCTCAGATTCTCCTCCTCTCCTCCTCTCCTGCTCCGATTCACCTCCCCCTCCTCCTCTCTCTCCTGCTCCGATTCACCCACTCTCCTCCTCTCTCTCTTGCTCAGATTCTCCTCTTCTCCTCCTCTCTCTCCTGCTCGGATTCACCTCCCCCTCCTCCTCTCTCTCCTGCTCCGATTCACCCCCTCTTCTCCTCTCTCTCCTGCTTTAAGGGAATATTGAGCTGCTTTTATTGAGGGAAGTTAAAAAAATATTGGGGGAAATTAAAATCCAGATTTTTGAGTAAAGGAAAAGTGATCGGTTCTCATTTTCATCTCTCATATCAGAATTAATAATCCTGAATTCATTTTTCTCTATGAAAATAGACCCCATCCACCCTCCTCTCCCCTCCCCCCCTCTTTCTCTCTCTCTCTGTCTCTCTCTCTCTCTCTCTCTCTGTCTTTCTCACTCTGAGAATACGTATGAGCTGTGGACCTGAGGGAGAATGAGTGTAAAACTGCTATTATCTCTACCTGCTCATGTACTTAACCCCCCCACCACACACACACAACACACACACACACACACACACACACACACACACACACAACACACACACACACACACACACACACAAGGGTAATCCTGGGGGAACAATGAATAGCTATTAAAGAGCTGACCTGTCAACCTCTTCTAGTACGAGAGAAGAGAGAAGGTAGAGAGAAAGTGAGAGACGTGGGAGGAACTCGGTCATTTTTGACGTATATAAAAAAGTCTGATATCCAGACAGAATCATAATTAAGTGTAAATATTAAAATTATTCATATGTACACCAATCAGCCAAAATATTACAACCACCTCATTGATTCTTCTCTCACCGTCCATTCTATAAGCTCCTCTGACCATACAGGAGCACATCTTACAATATCAGACCTACCCACCAACTGCCATTCCTGTGGGTTCATTTCTTCTGGGTGCAACTATTTGTTTTGAAGATGAGTGTAGATGTAATATTAGTGCTTTATTAAGATGCAGGTGTTCAGCTGAGATTGGAAGACTCTGGACAGGGGAGCAGCCATGTCCTGGTGGTTGGGGAACCAGCCTTGTGACTGGAAGGTTGCCAGTTTGATTCCCTGAACTGGCAGGACATAACTGAAGTGCCCTTGAGCAACGGTCTGGATGCTTGGCTTCCATGAGTGACGGAGGGCCAAACTGAGCCAATGTTGAAGCTCAAAGGGCTCTTGAGAAGGATCAGGTAGGCAGGACCTGGACAAGATGTCTTGGTAGGTCAGAGTCTGAGTTTTGAATCTGGTGGACAGATACAGGAAGGGAGCAAAGAGAGCTCAGGACGGCCCAGTCTGGCCCAACTTCAAGCTTCGTTGTCAGTGTAGGAGCCTGATTCGAAGCAAGACCAGAGATCAATCAGGAAAGAGTCTTCGCATTGAACAAGAGCCTAGGTGTCCTCCCAAATGAGAAGAGTTTCAATTTTCCGAATAATCCATTAAGACCTACTGTTTGGAAAGCGAACAGTTGGGGGCACTCTGACCTCTATCGCCCCTGTCGCTGCTGTAGCGTGCGCGGTGTGTCCCTGCAAGCTGAAGGCAGGTGTGTAAATCCTGAAGGCGGGGAAAGTGTTTTTTACAGCTGGCCGTAGACGACAAGGTGACGAGCGCAGTCTGTGTCCATCTGTGAGCAGCTGTTCCTATTTCAGCTCCTTCAACCCTCACCTCATTCATCCATTCTTCTCTCGCCTCTTTTATGTTTACAGGAAATGACAGGTAATTACACAGGAAAGGAAGCCGAGGACGCCGGAATACCGGTCATCAGGTTTCCACGGCGATCGAACTCGAGAATGGGTGGGCTTCAGAGACAGAAGCGAGACTGGGTCATTCCCCCCATAAACGTTCCGGAAAACTCTCGAGGACCTTTTCCCCAGATGCTCGTCAGCGTAAGTCCCAGTTTTCCTGTAAATAATAACCTGCGAGGAAAACAACCCAAACTCAGAACCTGTCAGAACGTCTGACATCCTCAGTGTAATAATAATATAATAATAATATATATATTTGTTTTCAGTGTTTTTCGTTGTTTTTATATATAAGTGCGGTTGATACGTATAAGAACACTCTGAAATGAAGTAATCATCTGAAAATGAACAACAAATGTAAAAAAATCTGTTGTTCTCGGTAAATATTTATATTTAAGCATAAATATTTGAAATACACTGTTTTATTTTTGTAAATATTCATATTTAAGGTGATATATTTGAGATTCTTCGCTGATTGTTGGTTAATATTCAAATTTAAGATTAAATATTTGAAATTCTTCACTATGTTTAGTAAATATTCATATTTAAGGTGGAATATTTTAGATTGTTGGTAACTTTTTGATGAAATATTTGACATTTTTCACTGTTTCTTCAAAAGAATTCCAATTTTGCCCACATTTTTATGATGATCATAAACTTAGTGCTGGTTGTAAATCTATGAATGCATTAGAACTGAATGGATGATCAGTACTTCAGTTAGGACCAGTTAGGACGTGTGATTTTAAACGGTCAGCGTCCCTTTATATTGTCGGAACGTTTCGTGATGAATGATTGAATGTGAATATTCCCTAACTGCTTGGAGTTTTGCTGTTGCTGTTGTTGTTGTTGTTGTTGTTGCTTCAATCAAACAGATAGTTTTGGAGACACGATGCTTTCTTATAACTGCAAGTACGATACACTAAAAATACCTGTTCTAAACGTTGTAGTTACACAGACAGCAAATACAGTACAGTGTGAGAACTAGTTCCTGTGACATATGAGAGCAGTGCGAGAGCAGTTAGGTGATCGATACTCGTTATATTTCTCTCGTGACCCGGCATGAAAGGTTATATTTCTCTCATATTTTCAGCGTCAAATTGATAAACAACAAAGACGTTTT
Organism: Acestrorhynchus altus; assembly: GCA_034509495.1. Classification (NCBI taxonomy): domain Eukaryota; kingdom Metazoa; phylum Chordata; class Actinopteri; order Characiformes; family Acestrorhynchidae; genus Acestrorhynchus; species Acestrorhynchus altus. The sequence continues at coordinate 27,373,801 of CM067518.1, forward strand.
CCAAGGTCTTGTTCCCTCCATCGTTTTCAAGGGTGCCAATAATTCTGTACTTCTCACGAGAAGCCGCCGACATCCTCCTCAATTGAACCACCGAATCCCACTCATCAGATTAGCCTGAATCAGTTGGATTGATTTTTTTTTTTTACGTTTGCTACGGTTCACGGTAGGGTTCGTCCAGAGAGCAGAGACCAGTTCGTCCCCCCTGCCCGGCCTACAGGGCTGCAGCTGGACCTCATGGGAATGCATGGAAGACCCGCTCTAAGCAGCTTAGCATACATTAGTCGCCTCGTTCGCTGGCTCTCGTAATGAAGAGGCTTTGGAGGTGATTAGGCTGTGTCACCCTGATGTGATTATGGCTGTGTTGTGATGGTCTACTGCTGGAACAAGAGACTCCACTTCAGCTGCAGTTAAACCAGAGATCTCCTCTCCTGGCTTCTGAGACCCCCTCACCTGGCTAACCTCACCAAGCTTGTCCGTGCTGGTCCACAAGCGTGACCATCATCAAGATTGTTGAGCAGCAAGACTAAGGTTTACAACCAACATGACAAACAAGACCGTGCTTGGTCCACAAAGCTGGCTTTGCTGGTCATGCTGGTCAACCAGATTAATGATCATGATCAACCTGGCCAAGTTAAGTCAACCAGTATGCCCACACTGGTCCACAAACACGACCAGCATCTCCAAGCTTGTTGACCAAACCTTGGTCTTGCTGGTTGTACTCGGGACACAATAAGCCTGGCCAACTTAAGTCAACCAGTGTGTCAATGCTGGTCCACAAGCATGACCAGCATCTCCAAGCTTGTTGACCAGCATGAACAAGCTGGTGGACGTGTCGACCCAATGCTGTGGTTGAGATGAGCAGCTACTTCACCTTCTGTATGTGTGTGTGTGCATCTATGTTTAATGCTTTCTTTAATACTGTATCTGACATGCTTTGCTGCGAGTTTCTACCCAGACCAGCTTATTACAGAAGGTCCAGAAAGTATCCCCATATCCAGTGGAATTACTAATGGTGGTGAAGCAGAAAACGCAGTACCAGCTGCCGGGTCTGAAAGGAAAAGTGCTGTTCCTGAGCAGCTTGAGCCTTTTTGCCTTCGTATTATTATTCAGCACGAGTCGCGCACACTTTGCATTCCTGCTAGATCCGCGAGAAACAGCACGAGTATCTTAGGTTGCAACAAATTACATTTCAGCAAAAAAGGCTTTTTGTGTTGTTGGTTTTTTTTTTTTTGCAGAGAGTGAAAGGATAAACAGCTTGGTGGAGGGTTCGCTGGAGCGCTGGGTGGAAGGGTTGCTGTGGTTTTGTTCAAGCAGTTTAGGAACTAAAAGGCATGAATAAATAAAGGCCTGCATGAACATCCAGCTTTGGCAAGGTTCTGTTGTCTGATTCCTGAAGAATCGCATCACATTCGACAGGCTTACACTGGGCTGTAAGTTAGTTTTAGTTTTTTATTCTTTTTGTCAGATACCTTTTCTTATTTTAACACATTCCAGTGCAGCACTGTGCAGAAGCCTTTTGTTTACTCGAGTTTCTGGCCCATAAACAGACCATTTTGGAATACCATAGTAACCACTTTGCAGCACTGTGGCAATCACAACACATAAATATGATAACATCAGCCTGGAATACCATAGTTAGCACTAAGCAGCATCATAGCAACCACCTTACAACACCACAACACACATATAAACCATTTGGCTACCTCCAGGAATACCATAGCAACAGTTTCGCAATACCAGGATACTGCAGCATCCACCTGGATTACCACATTAACTACTTACCACCTGAGATACCATAGCAACCACCTGGCAACCATAGCACACATCCATAGACAACATGGCAACCACCAGGAATACCATAGCATTGTATAGTAACATCACAGCCACTGCATTCAGTTGGCATACCATAATAATCACTTAACAACACTGTGGCAAAAACAGGAATACAGCATTGTCAACCTGGAATACTATAGTAACCACTTAGCAACATCATAGTAGCCACCTGAGATAACATAGCAACCACCTGGCAACACTATACAGCACATCTGTAGACCACTTGGCTACCACCAGGAATACCAGCAACAGTTTAGCAACACCACAGCAACAGTACAGGGGTATCACAGCATCCCTCTGGGATATGATAATAGCCACTCATCAACACTGTGTCAGTCCCAGCACAGAAACATGACAATGTAAACCTGGAATACCATAGTTACCACGTAGCAACATCAAAACAGCCACCCAAGATACCATAGCACCTTACAACAGAGTGTAGCCATGTTGCTACACTCCCAGTCTGATGCCACGTTAGTGCTTGTTGAGAAGTGATCTCACATTTCCGACAGAAGGAAGAACAGGTCATATAGACCACTTGGCTACCACCAGGAATACCATAGCAGCTACATAGTAACAACACAGTCACAGCACAGGGATACCACCTGATGGAAACCTCACAACACCAGAGCAACCAACTAGGATGCTATATTAACAGCACTGTAGGGACCACATACCAACTTCATAACCTCCACCTACTGACCATTAAACAACTCCACTACAACCATCTAGCAAATAATACCCTATTCACCACATAACAATCGACAAAGTGGAAACTACGTGAGCTGCGTAACCGTGCTTTCAGGAAATGCACGATCCATTCTTCTTCTGATATCAGATGTGTTTTTCCAAAGACAACACTCTGTTTTTCCCGTATCGGCCCGAGTTACTGTTTCGGTCCTTTTGGTTTTTCATGTGTTCAGATATCTCTGCACTGCTTCTTGGGAGGTGGGAGGAGGCAGGAAGGGGGTTTATGGAAGAAGCACTTTTAGTCTTTCCTCTCTACTTCTCTTTAACTCTCTCAGGCTCTTGTCTCCTCCCAGGGGGTGAGCAGCTGAAGAAGCCTTTCTGCCTTTGTTGTAAAACAAGAGCGAGCGAGAGAGAGAGAGAGAGAGAGAGAGAGAGAGAGAGAGAGAGAGAGGAGAGAGGGAACTACAGGTCTGTCGGGCTTCAGCAGGGTTCACTATTAGAACCCAAGCCAAAAGTCCTCAGAGAAATGGATCTCTGGTGTTCTACAGTGTGTGGGGTCAGTGGAAAAACCTCAGAAGAAAGCGAGAGAGAGAGAGAGAGAGAGAGAGAGAGAGAGGAGACAAAGGAGGACTGAGTTAAGTAGAAAATCAAAGGCGTGTTTGGAAGGCTTGGCGACGCCAGCATCTGAAATCCACTCATGTAAACAGGGCACGTGATGAGAGCCAGAGTAAACGAGGCCCAGGTGATGCTCCCAAGGCTGAGTGTGAAACGCCTGGACTTCTGCACTTCATACCTTAATAATGTCTGCAGGGTAAAACTGACCACCTTACCACCACACAGGAATCTTAACAAAGAGGACAAGCAGCGCTATACTATTTGTTTCTCTGTAGAGGTGGAGCTGCTGGGATTGGCAGAATCACAGAGGGTGGGGATGAGGGATTTATGTTCGACCGCTTTTCATTACAGGATTGTATGTTTTTGACAAGACCAGCTCAGAACATCTGCCCACAGCAAAACAGGTATATCAGGATTCATCTCGGGAGCTGCTCTCAACCCTCAACCTAGATATACTGGGTATTCACCCATCAACCATTCATCCATACATCCACGAATCCATCTGTCCACGAAATCCATCCACCATCTACTATTAACCTTATCCTCCTCAGTTGAACTATGGACTACATTCACACGTCAGACTGGACCCATAATTCATGCTGTTTCAACCTAATGTTGAACTTACCATCTACGTTCCTCAAAGTCCAGATTTTTTCAGACCAGGCTAAATTTCTCCATTCTTCTTCTGCTCAGTATTTGGTCAGATGCACATTCTCAACCTGTCTATCTCACCACAGAACAAGTAGTTATCTGTGGCTAGCTTTTCTGTCAGCTCCAGTAATCTGACCAGTCTGAGGACACTCCTAACCAAGCGTTTCCATCTGCAGGCATGGGAACCCACTCCACTCACTGGATGTGTCTATTAGAAACCTTTATTGTGCTGAAATACCCAGGAGATCAGCCTTCATCAACCTTAAAAGATACCTAAATTGGTGGATGACTGTATCGTACTGCAATAACAAGGTGTTAATGATATTTGAAACTAAGCGAAGGACGGTGAGTTCAAACGAACTGTGAAACCATTAGAAACAGATTCGTTCTAAAGTCAAAATCCAGAAAGATTAGAAAAGCTGGTCTGATCCGTCTACATTTTCATTTTACGAAATTATGGGCGACTTCATGGGAGATCAACCCTTAAAAACCTGATTTAAAAGGTTGCAGATGTTGGGTATGTTGGTCAATCAGCTTGGTCCAGCTTGTTCTTGAGTGGTGGTACATGTTGGTCATTTTGAATCTGATTATACATACGGTGAGCATGTGAACATCCAGGTCTGGGCTATAGAATATCCGACTGAGATCAGATTTGTGAACATTCTGATAGATGATGTGAACAGAATAGACAGATAAGCGAGTTAACATGAGGACTTCCTCTGGATTTGTCTTTTAGATTGGAGCGAAGAGAAGAAAGGGTGATGAGGCAGGTGGGAGACAAACTGGGAAAGAAAAGAGTTTGAGAGCTGGAGGAGAGATAGAAGCAGAGAAAGCAACTCCATTACTCACTTAGCAGGGCTGTTTGAAAGCAAATCCTGATGTCTACCTTGCCTAATGACCTATGGAGAAGCGGTGGAGTAGTGTAATACAGGATGTTTGTCCTTGAGTCTGCAGGATAGTGACAGCGCTCTGTCAGAAGTGTGTGAGAGTGTTGGTGAGGACTATTATGGTCATTTAATGTTCCATTCAAATATATTTTAGGTCATAGTTATTGTCCAGACACTAGTTTGGTTGCTCTTGATTGTTGAAGTGAGTGGGATCTCATGGTCGGGCCAAGAGGAAGCTCTGGTCTTCAGAGAAGACTGATGAGTCTGAGAAGGGCTTTAAAAAGATCTCAGAACAGTTAGAAATCAGGCGTTCCACTGTCACGGAACAATCGCATTATAGAAGGAGGGCATTTGGAACAACTGCCCACATGACCTGATCAGACTGTCCTACAAGTTCAGCCCAAGAGGTAAACGGTTCTAGAAACATCTAACTGACATTTTCAAGACAAGGGAGGAATTCCAGCTTTTAGGACAGAGGAGATCACGAACTTTATCCTCACAAAAACTACATTTCTAATAATGATGTTTATAAATGATGTTTTCTTGGGTTTTATGGTCAATAACATTATAATAACTACAATACATCAGACTTCATCCAAACAAACACAATATGACAGTCGTAGTTATTGAACTGACCTGCAGTCTATTCATTTCATCCTAAGCGACCATTAGGGGCGTTATGTCCCCCCGTTACCAACGAACTACCCTATACGTCCACTCTCGGTGCAGCTCTCCAGCAGTTGTTTAGAAACAGGATATCTGTGTCTGTCCGTGCGGCGGTCTCCACGTTAAGCCCCACAACAGTCGAGCGAACGCTGTGAAAGAGGTTGGGAGGCTTTGAGAGGGTCTCATTTCGAACTAAGGTGGAGCTGAAAAACACACTGTGATGCATTTCCCTCTTTCAGCCAAGAGGCTTTTTTTTTTTTTTGAGTGTCATTGATCTTCCACCTCCTCCAGCAGTGGAGGAGCCATTGATTTCTTTTCTCTCTCTCTCTCTCTCTCTCTCTCTCTCTCTCTCTCTCTCTCTCTCTCTCTCTCTCTTTCTCTCTCTCTCTCTCTCCTCTCCCTGACAAATAGAAGCCCTAACTCTGGTCTAAACCTCTCATGAAAAGTGGTGAGTATGTAGCTACAGGGTACTTACTAATAGCTGCTTGTTCTCAGCGCTGTGCGTTCGAGATGAAAATATTGTCTGGGGATAAATGGATGTAAGTTGGGCTATGTGGCATTCATAACCCACTATTCACTGGAAGAATTGGGATTGCATTGTAAACAAACTGCCTACTGTAGGCAAGATTTCTGCGCTTCGGCTTATATAAGTGCTGAAGCCCACGGCTCCAACTCCTTCACTGCCATACCTGGGCTGTTTCTTTGTCAGTTCTTATTTATTTATTTTTCTTTTACATCCCATTACTTCGTCCATTGTGCTTCAAGGCGGCTTTGTTGGCCTCCAGCGAAAGCCTGAGGACGGCCGTCTTTGTGAAACGAATTACAGCAGGCTCTTTAAGAAATGAACAAGCGATAGGATTAGTAATTGCGGAACAAAATGACTGCAACCGCGCCCGAATCGAAAAAGATGAAACGAACTCGGCCTTGTGTCTTTATTAAAGCGATGGCTCCGTCCTTTAATACACCTCAACAAACATTACACTGACAGACACACTGCCTTGAAAAGCATTGTGCTTCCCCAGCGACCTGAGGCAAAGCAGATGTGCGCGCCGCCGCTTCATAATAATTTTCAAGAAGCCGTTATCGATTTGGCAAGAGGGAACGTTTTGATGCGCACATTCATTCTCCCGCCCGTTCGCTATCTCTCCCTGGAGCTCAGTCAGGCAGTGTGAGATTAGAGTGGTCATCTGAGGACTTCTTAAAAGGTGCTCCTGCTCAGCTGGTCTATTTTAAGGTGGCTGGTCTTAAAGGCTTCGCCTGGACTAATCAATTTATGCAGCCACGGGCGCACCATCTGTGGCGTATTCCAACGACAAATTAGAAAACACCTACTCTTGTTAGCCCGTCGCACGACCACAAAATGACTTTTCAGCAAAGGTCTAAAGAAATCTGTGTCTGTGAGCTGAATCTTAAGACAAGGTGGATCACGCACCAGACAGCATTCATGCACGATCCGTTCACCAAACAACGTTTAAGAGTATAAAGTTCATGTTTGGGAAGCGGCATTGAGGATTTAGAACACTCAGCAGCACTGCTCCGTCGAGCTGATCAATGGTTTGTGAGTAGAAACCAAGGAGTGTATGGTTGATTGCTTATGGAACCTGGAACTGCTGTCATCTTTTTCACTTCACCTTCACCTTCATGTCTAAATCTTATGGCGCATCGTAGGTGTAGGTGTTGATGTTAATGAGATGCCCTCTAGTCTGTTATGCGATGAGTGAAACTACACACTCCTACAGTGGTCCTATAAGGAGGTTTCTGATAAATTGGCCAAGCGCATCTAATAAAGTGGCAGCTTAGTGTAACTGCACTAATTGCCTCTTTCACTACGGATCTCAGAGCTGCCTATGGAAACTTTATCTTCAGCTTTAAGAGATTATGGGCATAGACTTGTGTTTTATGGAGCAGAAGCTTTAGGGCAGCTTTGGGTGCTTTCGAGATAAACCAGGACTCATCAGCCGTGAATCAGTACAATGATTCCTCTGGGCTTGATTAAAGGTGGAGGCTGGAACGGATCGGTTTTGAACGCATTTGCCAAACTAATACATTGTCTTTATATCTCGTGCTTGATTGGTATGGAGGAACTCGACTGTTGGCTGAGTTAGACATTCAGATCATGGTCAGTTCAGCCTCACACTCTGGACGTTTGACAGTGGAGTAAAGCAATACTAGGCTGTATCACACTTCTCAGTACACTTCCCTTCTGTTTAATGGGATTTTAAGGGACCAGTGGGCGTCAAAGCTGGACAGGAGAACTCAAAGTGGACAACGAAGAAACTGAAATGACTTTGCAGTGAAAGTACAATTCAGACCTTCAAGCAGAGTTTAGGGAATTTCACTCTCTTGCTGTCTACCTTCAGCTTCCTCACTGGCCAATTTAGTAGAAACACTACCTTGTGCTCCATCTGACTGCCTTATTAGAACACCTGACCTTCTGCTCTATCACTGGCCAAATTAATAGAAACACCACCTTGTGCTCCATCACTGGCCACTTCATTAGAAACACCCACCTGTACTTCATCACTGACCACTTTATTAGAAACACCACCTTGTGCTTCATCTGGCCACTTTATTAGAAACACCTACCTTGTGCTTCATCACTGGCCACTTTATTAGAAACACCACCTTGTGCTTCATCACTGGCCACTTTATTAGAATCACCACCTTGTGCTTCATCACTGGCCACTTTATTAGAATCTGCATTGCCATCACTGGCCATGGTTATAAGTCTCTGTTTCTTGTCTATGGTTGGGAATTGAAGTGCATGTGGAATAACAGTCTCCCGTTAGTGTTCGGTGAAGAACTACTACAGTATAGAATCTGCTGAGCTCAATGATGAAACACTCATAATGAACACAGCTTTTCCTGGATCTACTCTACAACTATGAGATTAATTCTTCCTATTATCGCCATCCAACTTTCTTTTAAATCCCCATTAGGCTGTAGCACTTCGGCTCCTGGGGACAGTAATAGTATTTACTGCCGTTATTTATTGAATGTCCTTTGTGTTTGATGGGTTAGTAATTGGGTTTCCATGGCTGTGGTGTAGCCCACGCGGGAGCACTGTCACTCATACCAGTAGTGGCTGATCAGGAAAATCCTGCTGTAGTCCGTTCTGGTTAGTTTGAACACTCCACACCATTTGTCTATGTGCCGTTCAGTATGATTACTCCAAATGACTTTTCTGGGAGCTTTTGAGCAAAGCCAGTGTTTGGAGCCCACAGAGGCCCGACTAAATGCCTCACCACTGCGCGCGGGTCGTTCTACAGAACCCACGTTCGTCCGCTCTGGAAAAACCCGTAATGTTCCTCGTTTACACTCCACAGCCCCTGATACTGAAAAGTTCTGAAGGTTTTGGGTGAACAACTTCAAATGAATGTCACTTGCTGATTTTACACTGAATTCACAGCCCTGCACACTCTCGAGTTCAATAGGTTACAGTATGGTATGGTGTAGGTAAATTTTTGTTATGGTATGATGACTAGTTTGACATTGAATGGTGGTTGGTGGTATGACTGAACAGTGTTTGATGGCATGGTGTTGGATAGTGTGATATTGAATAGTGATGGATTGAGTGGCATTGAAAGGTTGGGTTTAATTTAATTTAATTGGGGATGATTGGTGTTGGTAGGTGTGGCATTTGATGGTGTGGGATAGTGTGATGTTGGTTGGTGTTGGAGGCTGTGAAGAAGGTGATTGGTGTTAGAGGTGTGATGTTGATTGTGGTGTTAGGTAGTGTGATGGTGATTAAGTATTCCAGATAGTATGATGTTAGATTTGAGTGATGGGTGGTGTGAAGGTGATTGGTGTTGGATGGTATGATGTTGATTGGTGTTGGATGATGTGATGTTGGTTGGTGTTGGATGGTGTGATGTTGATTGGTGTTGGGTGGTGTGATGTTGTTTAGTGTTGGATGGTATGATGTTGATTGGTGTTGGATGATGTGATGTTGGTTGGTGTTGGATGGTGTGATGTTGATTGGTGTTGGGTGGTGTGATGTTGGTTAGTGTTGGATAGTATGATGTTGGTTGGTGTTGGGTGGTGTGATGTTGATTGATGTTGGGTGGAATGATGGATAGCGTGGTTTAAGATGGATTGGTGTGGGGTTGATTGGTGTTGTGTGGTGTGATGTTGGTTAGTGTTGGATGGTATGATGTTGGTTGGTGTTGGATGGTGTGATGTTGGTTGGTGTTGGATGGTGTGATGTTGAGTGGTGTTGGATGGGTGTGATGTTGATTGGTGTTGGGTGGTGTGATGTTGATTGGTGTTGGATGGTGTGATGTTGATTGGTGTTGTGTGGTGTGATGTTGGTTAGTGTTGGATATTATGATGTTGGTTGGTGTTGGGTGGTGTGATGTTGGTTGGTGTTGGATGGTGTGATGTTGATTGGTGTTGGATGGTGTGATGTTGGTTGGTGTTGGATGGTGTGATGTTGATTGGTGTTGGGTGGTGTGATGTTGATTGGTGTTGGATGGTGTGATGTTGATTGGTGTTTGGTGATGTGATGTTGATTGGTGTTGGATGGTGTGATGTTGATTGGTGTTGGGTGGAATGATGGATAGCATGGTTTAAGATGGATTGGTGTGGGGTTGATTGGTGTTGTGTGGTGTGATGTTGATTGGGGTTGGATGGTATGATGTTGGTTGAGTGTTGGATGGTGTGATGTTAGTTTGGTATTTGTGGTGTGATATTGGTGTGGTGTTAGGTAGTATGATAAGATAGCGTAGTTTAAGATAAGATTGGTGTGATGTTGATTGGTATTTATGTGATGTAAGTGTGATTGAGTGTTGCGGTGAGTGTTTAGATGGTGTGATGTTGATTGGTGTGTGGTGTGATATTTGATTAGTGGTAGATGGTGTGATGTTGGACTGGTATTTGGAGTGGTGTGATGATTAGTGTGCATTGGGTGTTGGATGGTGTATTGGTGTGTTAGATGGTGTGATGTTGATTGGTGTTGGGTGGTGTGATGTTGATTGGTATTGGGTGGAATGATGGATAGCGTAGTTTAAGATGGATTGGTGTGGGGTTGATTGGTGTTGTGTGGTGTGATGTTGAATTGGTGTTGGGTGGTATTTGGATAAGATGATGATTGGTGTGTGGTGTGATGTTGATTGGTGGATGGTGTGATGTTGATTGGTGTTGGGTAGTGTGATGTTGATTGGTCTTGGGTGGTGTTGGATGGTGCTGATGTGGTGGTGTTGAATGGTGTGATGTTGATTGGGTGTTAGGTGGTGTAGTGTTGGGTGGTATTGGAGTGGAATGATGGATAGTGGTTTAGATGGATTGGTGTGATGTTGATTAGTGTTTTGTATGGTGCGATGTTGGTGTGTTGTGTGGTGTGATGTGATTGGTGTTGGATGGTGTGATATTGAGATTGGTGTTAGGTAGTGTGATATTGATTGGTGTTGGGTGGAATGATGGATAGCGTGGTTTAAGATGGATTGGTGTGGGGTTGATTGGTGTTGTGTGGTGTGATGTTGGTTAGTGTTGGATGGTATGATGTTGGTTGGTGTTGGATGAATGTGATGTTGGTTGGTGTTGAACGGTATGATATTCAGTTGGTGTTGGATGGTGTGATGTTGATTGGTGACTAGATGGTGTGTGATATTGATTGGTGTTAAGGTAGTGTAATGTGTGATTGGTATTTGGATGGTGTGATGTTGGTTGGTGTTGGATGGGTATGATATTGATTGATGTTGCGGTGGTGTGATGTTGGTGGTGTTGGATGGTGTGATGTTGATTGGTGTTTGGTGATGCAGTGTTGATTGGTGTTTGGTGGTGTGATGTTAGTTAGTATTTAGTGATGTGATAATTAGTGTTGGATGGTGTGATGTTGAATTAGTGTTGGGTGGAATAGTGGATAGTAGTAGTTGGAGATGGATTGGTGTGATGTTGATTGGTATTTGTGTGGTGCTTGATGTTGATTGGTGTTAGATGGTATGATGTTGGTTAGTGTTGGATGGTGTGATGTTGGTTGGTGTTGTGTGGTGTGATGTTGATTGGTGTTGGGTGGTGTGATGGATAGCGTGGTTTAAGATGGATTGGTGTGATGTTGATTGGTGTTGAGTGATGTTGAGTGGTGTTGGGTGGTGTGATGTTGATTGGTGTTGTGTGGTGTGATGTTGATTGGTGTTGAGTGGTGTGATGTTGATTGGTGTTGTGTGGTGTGATGTTGATTGGTGTTGGGTGGTGTGATGTTGATTGGTGTTGGGTGGTGTGATGGATAAGCGTGGTTTAAGATGGATTGGTGTAGTGTTGATTGGTGTTGTGTGGTGTGATGTTGATTGGTGTTGGGTGGTGTGATGTTGATTGGTGTTGGGTGGTGTGATGGATAGCGTGGTTTAAGATGGATTGGTGTGATGTTGATTGAGTGTTGTGTGGTGTGATCATTGATTGGTGTTGTGTGGTGTGATGTTGATTGGTGGGTGGTGTGATGTTGGTGGTGTTGGGTAGTGTGATGGATGGCCGTGGTTTAAGATGGATTGGTGTGGGGTTGTGTTTGGTACAGGAACGAGCTGTTCTCTCATGATGGATTAGGCCCCAGCCTGCCACTGTGTTTACTGCAGATAGACTGCCAATGAGCCTGCGGATCCATCTCTCTCCCATTGGGGCCTAATGAAGCGCTTTGGCGTCTGTCTCCTTCGCCTGTGCCAAAATAGCGCCGCTCAAAATCTGCTACTTCATCCCTCTCCAGTGCGCACAGTGCGACATGTGTTCAAACAAGAAATATTATGAGGAAGGGGGGAGAATTATGTTGCTCTAAACAGAAATGGCAAACAAAAGGAATTTGTGGAGCATGTGTTGTTTCTGCCTTTGTGCACTTGCATTGTTTTGGCGTTTGCTGTTAGTTAATTTATTAATTTTTTCCTTTTCTTTTTCTTTAACCGTTTCAAATCTCTAAACAATGACAGCTCAATAGCGGAAGCACTTCAATCTTGCCTTTGAAACTCAGCCACACAGAAAACCTCCAGGGTGTAAAAACTTGTATTTATGGTTTTCCCAGCCGTTTCCTCAGCCACAGGGATACCATCACTCTTCCCTTATGGTGCCGTGTTTTGGGCCGAGAAGGAGGACAAATCTTTATGATTGTAAGTGGAAATTCTTAACATAGAAAAAACTTAATAAACAATGTAGAGCATTTGATAAGTATACAAAACAAGAAATCTATTATGCATTAGTCTGTCTTACGTCTCCAGACTCCAACAATTGGCAAAATTTAGGTTCTTTGTATAAACAACTAAATATACACTGAGACGGAGCTACAGTCTCTCATTAGGGTGAATATTAATAACTCTAAATGTAGGTATTGTGATATACACTGAGAATGGAGCTAGAGTCTCTCATTAGGGTGAATATTAATAACTCTAAATGTAGGTATTGTGATATACACTGAGGAGGCGGAGCTACAGTCTCTCATTAGGGTGAATATTAATAACTCTAAATGTAGGTACTGTGATATACACTGAGGAGGCGGAGCTACAGTCTCTCATTAGGGTGAATATTAATGACTCTAAATGTAGGTATTGTGATATACACTGAGGAGGAGGAGCTACGGTCTCTCATTAGGGTGAATATTAATAACTCTAAATGTAGGTATTGTGATATACACTGAGGAGGAGGAGCTACAGTCTCTCACATTAGAATTGAATATTAATAACTGTAAATGTAGTATTACATGATATACCGCACTGAGGATCTGGAACTACAGTGCTCTCATTAGGGTGAATGTGTGACTCTAAATGGGTATTCATGATGCTCTTTGAGGCGCGGAGCTACAGTCTCTCATTAGGGTGAATATTAATAACTCTAAATGTAGGTATTGTGATATACACTGAGGAGGAGGAGCTACAATCTCTCATTTTTGACAGTGTTCTGTGAAGCTCATCACCGTTTGTAGGTGGAGCTTGAATAGGTCAATCATTAAAGCATGGGAAAGTTTGCTTTTCCACTGTGTAGTGATGCCAAGGCTCTTCCATGTCCACATCCATCCTTCATCCATTTCCCTCAGAATGTATCGGGCGTATGAGCAGCTGCAGTCAAACAGTGTATGATTTATACACTCACACATGAATAGATGAGTCAGGATTCCTCAAGGCTCGTGTTTTTGGCAGTCATTTCGCTGCATGCTCAGGAGCTGTCTGAAGCCAAAGGGAAGCAGAGGAAGTCCAGCTCCAGTAAATCAAAGCTCTAAAGAGCATCTTGAGATTACCTGAGGCTGCAGAGTCCTCTGAACCCACTCTGCACCCCCACTTTAGCTTTTTGGAGCCGTGCACTGGAGAGAGGGAGGAAAAGAGAAGGAATCTCTTGTGAACATATCCTCCGAACACACAGCCAAGTACAACATCTGTAGGATTGCATTTCATGGTTGTTGCTTTTTTCTTGGCTTGGTGGGAATTATAATACGGTTCTGATTATGATGTGAAGTGTATATATGCACCGCGTCCATCCAGACACTGGAAAGAGTGAAGAACACAACTGAATAAAATGTTGACATCAGGAAGATATATATTTTATTTATGTGCAAATGGTGTGGACCTCGGAGCAAACTAAATTCAGTGCATTACTTTTCTCAGTGTATGTAATGGAGCCAGACCAGGATCAAACTCTGTGTTCTCCTCAGAGCCTCCAAACTTTAAATTGAATCAGAGATTTGGTTCTTTTTACACGTCACACTGACAAATATCATCAACTGTGTTCAATTGTGTTTACTGAAGGTGTTTATTCATTCATGTCTCATACTCTAGTGTATAGGAGTGTTTATTGAGGTGTTTATGGACTGATATCTCCTATTCTAGTGTATAGTAGGAGTGTTTATTGGGGTGTTTATGGACTGATATCTCCTATTCTAGTGTATAGGAGTGTTTATTGGGGTGTTTATGGACTAATCTCTCCTTTTCTAGTGTATAGTAGGAGTGTTTATTGAGGTGTTTATTGATATCTTCTTTTCTAGTGTATAGGAGTGCTTCTATTGGGTGTTTATGACCAATCTCTCCTTTTCTAGTGTAAGGTAGGAGTGTTTATTGAGGTGTTTATGGACTGAATATCTCATTCTAGTGTATAGGAGTGTTTATTAATGGCGGACTAATTCCTCCTTTTCAGTGTATAGGAGTGTCGCTGAGGTGTTTATGGACTAATCTCTCCTTTTTCTAGCAAGTGTATAGTAGGAGGTTTATTGAGGTGTTTATGGACTGATATCCCAAAAGCATGATACTACCACCACCAGGTTTCAAATAATGGATGCTTGTTATGCTGGAATGTCTTCTTCTTATCTTACTTCCTAAAACCAGCAGCAGCTTCTTCTTGTATCCCTGTCAATACTATTGTTCAGTGTTCTAAAGGTGGACCCATGAACATTAATGTTAAGCCAATCTATTATTCTAGTGTATAGGAGTGTTTATTGGGGTGTTTATGGACTAATCTCTCCTTTTCTAGTGTATAGTAGGAGTGTTTATTATTGAGGTGTTTATGGACTGATATCTCCTTTCTAGTGTATAGGAGGTTTATTGGGGTGTTTATGGACTAATCTCTCTTTCTAGTGTATAGGAGGCTTATTGAGGTGTTATGGATCGACATCTCCTTTCTAGTGCATAGGAGTGTTTATTGGGGTGTTTATGGACTAATCTCTCCTTTCTAGTGTATAGCAGGAGTGTTTATTGGGGTGTTTATGGACCAATATCTCCTTTTCTAGTGTATAGGAGGTTTATTGAGGGGTGTTTATAGACTGATATATCATATTCTAGTATAAAGGAGTGATTATTGAGGTGTTTATGGACTAATATCTCCTTTTCTAGTGTATAGGAGTGTTTATTGAGGTGTTTATGACTAATATCTCCTTTCTAGTGTATAGAGTGTTTATTGAGGTGTTTATGGACTGATATTTCTTTCTAGTGTATAGAGTGTTTATAGGGTTTTATAGGGTGTTTATATGGTGTTTATATGGTGTATAGAGTGTTTATAGGGTTTTATGGACTGATATCTTTTCTATGTATAGAGTGTTTATTATAAGCTTATGGACTGATATCTCTCCTTTCTAGTGTATAGTAGGAGTGTTTATTGAGGTGTTTATGGACTATATCTCCTTTCAGTGTATAGGAGTGTTTATTGAGGTGTTTATGGACTGATATCTCTTTCTAGTGTATAGTAGGAGTGTTTATTGAGGTGTTTATGGACTGATATCTCCTTTTTCTAGTGTATATAGGAGTGTTTATTGAGGTGTTTATGGACTGATATTCCTTCTAGTGTATAGGAGTGTTTATTGGGGTGTTTATGGACTAATCTCTTTCTAGTGTATAGGAGTGTTTATTAGTGTTTATGGACTAATTTCCTTTCTAGTGTATAGTAGGAGTGTTTATTGAGGTGTTTATGGACTGATATCTCCTTTCTAGTGTATAGTAGAGTGTTTATTGAGGCAAGCTTATGGACTGAATATCTCCTTTCAGTGTATGGTAGGAGTGTTTATTGGGGTGTTTATGGGACTGATATCTCCTTTTCTATGTATAGTAGAGTGTTTGTTGGGGTGTTTATGGACTGACATCTCCTTTCTAGTGTATAGTAGGAGTGTTTGTCAGTGTTTTATGGACTGATATCTCCTTTTCTAGTGTATAGTAGGAGTGTTTATTGAGGTGTATGTAAAATAAACTATTGGTTTTTGAAGAGAATGAGCAGGTGTCACCACATTTTTGACCTTGTAGTGTATTTTAATGACTGTAATATGATGAATTACATTTTCATTTAATTTTCATTCTGTTTGGACAGATTTAATATATGGACCATTCTGACATTATAAATCTGCAGCATTGCTGTGAGGATTTAATTGCAACTCGCAAAAATAATATTAGTAATGTCAGGATGTTGGATGACCACCACTCCACCTCATCCCCACCTTCCCAACTCATCCCTCAATGAATAAAATATGTCCTCTTCTACCCACCGAGACTGATCTGGGATGGACCGAAACTTTAACCCTGACCTTCCCGTTGTGGTTCCACCTGTTGTGGTGAAACCATTCAGATCTGTATTTGTGCATTCTTCAGGTGTTACCAGCTCCACCTGAGACCTCTAAAGCTTTGGCACTAACATCATCTTCCTCACTTTCCTAAAAGCCCTCCTAAAAGCTTTGTATTGGTAACAGAGAAGCTGTAGGAGATATGATCCATAGCATCTGGACAATTTATGGCAATTTAAGTTGAAAGAACGTCTGAGAAATGAGCTGTGCTCTTCTTGAAGAGGGGTTCTCTCGCCTGAGATCATTCGGGTTTGGAGGAGGCTGAGCTTTGAAGTGGAACACAAACAGTAGTGCTAAGAGGACTGAAAGCTTTTTCCCTTTTCTCCCAGCCGGAGCACAAATAGTAGCCTGGAAAATGACTCAGATAAAGCCTGAAGGTGACCCTACAAAATTTCATCCCAATCGAAAGTATGAAGATATTAAATGAGCTTTCAAAAATAACAAAAGGCACATTTATCAAAGGGTACATTAACGGTTCTTCAAATATATATGAGATATTTAGTGGAGAGGGAGGAGAAGGAGAACTCCAGAGAATAATGAGCAGAAGCCGTGTTTCAGTAATAAATATAGTGAATAAAATTGTACAGTCGTTCATCAGCTTTAAGTAAATGTTGCCCGAATCTCAACATGAAAACCCTGTGATCCCCAAAAGGTTCGGTGACAAATGAGTGATTGCACAGAACATTTGAAATCACTTTCAATTATTTATACGTTCATTTTCTGAAAAACGTATTGAGGAAAATGGTCCAGTATTATTTATCTGTGAGTGACAAAAGTATGTGGACTTTTACTTTCCCATTGCACAGCCTCTGTTGATCAGTCCTGCACTAATTTTACTCCATTCCTTCGTGCAACCAGGTCATTCCAGACCATTAACTTTATTCTTCTTTAAACAACCGTAATTAGACTTGTGAGCTTATAGTCGTTGTCTTGTTGCATGACCCACATTCTATTGAGATTCAGCTCATGGACAGATGTAAACAGCCAAAAAGCATGATACTACCACCACCAGGTTTCAAATACGGGATTGCTTGTTATGCTGGAATGTCTTCCTTACCTTACTTCCTAAAACCAGCAGCAGCTTCTTCTTGCATCCCTGCCTCGCTCACTATTGTTGTTCAGTGTTCGCCTAAAGGTGGACTCATTAACATTAATGTTAGCTAATTTGAGGAAGGCTTTTAGTTGATTAGAAGTTCCCTTGGGTTCCTTTGTGATCTTGTGGACTATTAGATACCTTGATCTTGGTGTGATCTTTGGTATGATTGAAAACACCTCACTAATCTTCAGATTAAGTACAAATCATGGAGTTTACATACACTTTTCTTCCTGATCGTTGAAGATCAGGGTGAAAGGAGGAGAATAAAGTCTGCAGAGAAACAGATGATCTACAGACTGGAATCATAGAACCACAAAGAGCTCCTGTGTGATCAGAGGAGCTGATAGAATGGACAGTGAGTGTAGCTACAAGAAACATATATATATATATACAGTGCCCTCCATAATTATTGGCACCTCTGATGTTAATACTTTGTACAACAAAACAGCACCTAATCTTCTCCTACAATGTTTCACAAGATGAGTGAATACAGAGAGGGATCTTCAACCATTTCTCTTCACAATCTCTCTAAATCATCCAGAGAGCTGGTTCCTCTCCTCTGCACTCTCCTCTTCAGCTCATTCCACAGGTTTTCAGTGGGGTGGAGGTCTGGGCACTGAGATGGTCATGGGAGGAGCTTGATTCTGTGTGTGGTGAACCATCTCTGTGTAGATTTGGCCACATGTTTGGGTCATTATCTTCCTGAAAGACCCAGTGATGACCCGTCTTCAGCTTTCGGGCAGAAGACACCAGATTTTGTTTTAAAATGTCCTGGTATTTCAAAGCATTCATGATGCCATGCACCCTAACAAGGTTCCCGGGGCCTTTGGAAGAGAAACAGGGCCACAGCATCACTGATCCTCCCCCATATTTCACAGAGGGCATGAGGTGCTTTTCTGCGTACTCAGCTGTTGTGTTAGGCCACACCCACTTAGAGTATTTGTTGTTTGTATATATAAAAATATGCACAATTCTGTACATTTTAAAGCAACAGTTTATTTGCATAATTTAACAGAATGGAAAAGAAATCCATTTAATATAATGTGTGAAAAAGCTATTGCTCATCGCATATGTTATGTTTTATTTATTCTGAAAATGTTAAATAAAATACAAAGATAAATGAAATTTGAATGAAAAATAAATGAAAATTGTGTCAGAAATGTACAAAAATTGCTATTTGGATATTATATATTTATTATGTTTTGTCATTTTAATTTATTTATGTGTGTATTTATTTCTTTTATATGCTTCGGCTTCTCTTCTTCTCTATTTCTTCACTTTTTTTAATTCTACAAAATGAATTTTGCGCTTTATTTTTGAAGTTCGGGACAGACGATTCCATTTTGCTTCATAGACTTGAGAATAACTTAGGAATTAAAGGAACAGTCCTAAAGTGGTTTCATTCATACCTAACAGACCGCCTCCAGTGTGTAAACATAAACAATACTCACTCCTATCACACTACAGTTAAATATGGCGTCCCACAGGGGTCTGTCTTAGGTCCTCTACTGTTCTCCCTTTACTTATTACCGCTGGGTGATGTCATCCGAAAGCATAACATCGACTTTCACTGCTATGCGGACGACACCCAACTTTACATATCAGCAAAACCTAATGAGGATCATTCACTCAGCCGAATAACAAACTGTGTTAGTGAGATTAAAAACTGGATGACGCAAAATTTCCTTCTTTTAAACTCTGGAAAAACCGAGATCTTAATATTAGGATCTAATAAAACCTATAACCCGATCAACCTAAACGGTTTTTCAATCATACCGAGCTCGACTGTGAGAAACCTTGGCGTCATATTTGACTCCGACCTTACATTCGACAGCCAAATTAGTAACGTAGTAAAGACAGGATTCTTCCATCTACGCAACATTACTAAACTGCGTAAATCACTCACACAAGCAGGCAGAGATACTGATTCATGCATTCATCACATCTAGACTAGACTATTGTAATGCCCTTCTAGCTGGTACTTCAGGGAAATCACTACAGAGGCTACAATCAGTACAAAACGCTGCTGCGAGGGTTCTCACCGGAACTCGGAAATTTGACCACATTAGTCCGGTTCTTTCATCCCTCCATTGGCTTCCCATTAAATTTAGAATCAACTACAAAATACTGCTCCTAACATACAAGTCACTAAATGGCTTAGCTCCCCATTACCTAAAAGAGCTCTTAATACCTTACTTCCCGTCACGCAGACTGCGTTCTCAGGACACAGGCCTATTGACCGTCCCTACAATCAAAAAGAACACTGTTGGGGGACGAGCCTTCTCCTTTAAAGCCCCCCAGCTCTGGAACAGCCTTCCTCCTACTGTTCGGGACTCAGACACTCTCTCCGTCTTTAAATCACGACTGAAAACATTTCTCTTTTCGCAGGCTTTTCATTAACACTTTTAAGGGGACACTAATCTCTCTCCCTCTCTCCCCCCCATGTCCTGAGCTGCCCGAGACACCTGCAGATACCGGCCCACTCATCCACCTACATCCTACTATCAACTTCCAGACCCAGCTATCCCACCTGCTTGGATCTCATTTTTCACTACTCAATCATGCATACCTGTAGCATCACTATCTCAGCCAATCTTTATTTATCCTCTCTCCATTTTTATTTTTTATTTATTTTATTTATTTTCCCTTCATTATTTTTTTTTCTTTCTTTCCCATTTTTCCATTGTGCCTTTGTTATCTGCTCTCCGGTGTCGACCAGAGGAGGATGGGTTCCTCTCTTGAGCCTTGGTTCCTCTCAAGGTTTCTTCCTCCTAACTGAGGGAGTTTTTCCTTGCCACTGTTTGCCTACTGGCTGCTCATTTGAGGCTTGGACCCGGATCCGTGTAAAGCTGCTTTGTGACAACGTTCTGTTGTAAAAAGCGCTATATAAATAAAATTTGATTGATTGATTGATTGAGACGTGATCGGTTTTTGCTTCGATTGGGTTCGTAAAGGTCGGCTGACGTTTTGAGGTATAGTCTTTCCTGCGGTGTCTTTCTTGTTTGGCCGGCTGCACTCATCAACATAACGTCATAAGTCTCAGACCACTTACCCGCAGACACACACTTTGTTCGGCTGTAATTATGACTGAACACAATGTTTATCAGCACACAGAGCGGCGGCGAGCCTGACGGTAAGGTCCCGTCGCTTCACGTTATGGTTCGCGTCCCATCTGTACAAATTAAACCCCCTGAAAAATACATTTCTGCTTCAGGAAAATACCATCAGCGGGATCGATGGAACGGTTTCCCTCCGTCTGACTGGCTGTTCCATTTATCTCCCGCCATTAAGAACAAACAACAAATTGACTAATTCTAATCAAATTAGTGTAATTGTTTACTCAATCTATACTCAGTTGTTTGTATTTATTTTGCAATTATTTCATCTGCGGCGGATTTGAACTTTATCTCTTTCCATTAGTTGCGAATTAGCGCAGGCTTTTGAAATTGAAAATTAAAAAAATAAGGGCAGAAGTAAATAATCAAATCATGCTCTCGTTTAGTGCACTCGCACGCTGGGGCTGAAGTCACTTCTTATTATCTTTCACGTTATCTTAATGAGTTTCTTACTTTGTATCTGTCTTGTACATTTATATTGACTGAACACTTTCTCTGCCGCTGTTCCCAACAGTCGTTCTTGTAGTAGACCTTGTTGGCCACTTTATTAGAAACGCCCACTTTGTAGCTCCCTTCACCGGCCACTTTAAGTGAAACAACTAACCTGTGCTTGCACTACGTGGCCGATTTATCAGAAACAACCACTTTCTACAATAAGTGGTTGCTTTATTGGAAACACCCACCTTGTGCTTGATCACTGGCCACTTTACTAGAAACACCTCACAGCTGACAGGACGTAAACCAGGATCTGCTAGAATAAGTCACAGGTTCCACATTCAGGTCTTGAGTTGAGCTGTTTTCAATCAATTAAGTAGGTGGTCTTAATGTTTTGGCATAGATGGCCTAACACATATGTTTTATTTAGTCCTCAGTGATGATGGTGTGATTTTATCACTCTTTTCACAAAGCCATCTGTCTCTCCTCTCGTCCCTCCGGCCAGGCCGGCCCATCCTGCACTGACACTCAATTAAACTGAATAGTAAACGTGTGTCCCCTGCAGGCGCGGTGGACACTGAGGCCTGCAGGCCTTTAGCTGTGGATCAGTAGATGTTCAGCACAGATGAGCTACTCTTTTTTATGCCCTGCAGGAACAGAGCTGTGTGTCGGAGGGCAAAACATGAATCACTTCAACATCTAGATGTGAAAATGAGCCCCACAACAAAATGTCATCTCAGTTTAGAACATTATTAAATTTCACCCTAATGAGAGACTGTAGCTCCTCCCCCTCAGTGTATATTACAATACCTACATTTAGAGTTATTAATATTCACCCTAATGAGAGACTGTAGCTCCTCCCCCTCAGTGTATATCACAATACCTACATTTAGAGTTATTAATATTCACCCTAATGAGAGACTGTAGCTCCTCCCCCTCAGTGTATATCACAATACCTACATTTAGAGTTATTAATATTCACCCTAATGAGAGACCGTAGCTGGACAGATGGAGTGTTTGTTGCCGTGGAGTGAGTTCTACACCAGGTCTGAGAGCTGGTATGTATGTAAGGGTTCTCGAGCTCTGCTGAGTCTTCATATCTCATAACTCTCAGCCTAAAATGCTTTGATTTGCTTTGACAGTGAGCCTCAGGACGTTTCTCTTCTCCATCGTTCTCCTTCCCTTCTTTCCATCTACATTTTCCCCCTCACTTATTCCTCTCCTCACCATCCCTCACCACTCGCGCTGCAGGCGAGGGGGTGTTTATGAAATAATGCATCATATTTATTTGAGTACTTTCTTATGTCTTTCAAAAGCGACAACATTTATCGAGCTGTGTTTTAATGAGATTCCTGTAAAACATTGAGTCTCGTTTGAGGAAGATTCCACTGCACTGAGAGATCAACCTCTGAGTGTTTCTAATAAAGTGGCCAGTCAGTGGAAGCACAAGAGTGGAGGTTACTAATAAAAAGTTAATTAGGGTGAATATTAATAACTCTAAATGTAGGTATTGTGATATACACTGAGGAGGAGGAGCTACAGTCTCTCATTAGGGTGAATATTAATAACTCTAAATGTAGGTATTGTGATATACACTGAGGGGGAGGAGCTACAGTCTCTCATTAGGGTGAATATTAATAACTCTAAATGTAGGTATTGTGATATACACTGAGGAGGAGGAGCTACGGTCTCTCATTAGGGTGAATATTAATAACTCTAAATGTAGGTATTGTGATATACACTGAGAAGGAGGAGCTACAGTCTCTCATTAGGGTGAATATTAATAACAATCTAAATGTAGGTATTGTGATATACACTGAGGAGGAGGGGCTACAGTCTCTCATTAGGGTGAATATTAATAACTCTAAATGTAGGTATTGTGATATACACTGAGGAGGAGGAGCTACAGTCACTCATTAGGGTGAATATTAATAACTCTAAATGTAGGTATTGTGATAGACACTGAGGGGGAGGAGCTACAGTCTCTCATTAGGGTGAATATTAATAACTCTAAATGTAGGTATTGTGATAGACACTGAGGAGGAGGAGCTACAGTCTCTCATTAGAGTGAATATTAATATGTAATTTGTATAATGTGCTCTTTTTAAAATGTCCTGTAAAGTCTAAAGAGGATATTTTTCATTTCTTAAGATGCTTTTCATGAAGACATTCTGGATCTTCTCATGTAAACATAATGGGCTCTACTGGAGGTTTGCTCACTGACGGCCTTTTGGGTAATTACCCAGTTTGCCCCACAGCAGCATCTGAGGGACTGTGATGGAGAGATGGAGCGAGAGAGGGAATGAGAGAGGCATTAAAATACAGATAACATCTCTCAAATGAAATGCTTTCGTTTAATGTTTGTGTGGAGGGAGAATAACAAAATGTGTTGTTTTTCCCGGGTCTGATATGGGATTCATGGCTGTTTCCGAGCGGTAATGTTTCTACAAAGCGCATCGTCTAAATGGTGTAGCTGCTGTGAGGTTATTGTCAGCAAGAAACATAGAAAACAGTCCATTTATTTTATTTTATAACAGTCTGAATCACCCTCTTATAAATCCTGCATACGGGAGCTCGTTATATGTATGTGTGAGTTTGTATTTACATTCTTGTGGGGACTTATATCCTGAGACGACTGGAGTCTGTTGAACCTGCCAGTATCACCATTGTTTGACAGACAATGTCCAATTCATAACATGTTTCTACAATGTTAGTCTGGATGTGTGAGCGGAACTTGGCTTCAGAGGGTGTGTTGTAAGGCCAGCCATGAAGGTGGTCAGTGGTCTGGTGAGGAAGGGCTCAGGTTGGACAGGGAAGGACGGTGAGTGATTGAATGTGAAGGTGTAGCATGAAGTTGTACATACATGTCTCTTGGAACTGGTGACATCGACTATGCAGTAATGGTGCCAGTAGGGCCTTAGTTAGGACTAAGGGACTAGGGATTCTGGAGAAGGGACATAGCCAGAGCACTAATGTTGTCTGTACCATTGCAACCATCTGGAACACCTTAGTGACCACCTGAGACATTATAGCAGACACCTGGCTGCCACAGCAGCCATCTGGAACACCTTAGCAACCACCCTCGTAGCTACCAAGCAATGTTTTAACATCATAGTCATTTCAATAACATCCACACAGGACACCTTATCAACCACCTTGCTGTGGGTTAAATAGGTAGAACACTGGGTTTGGGAGCAGCATAGTTGAATATGTGTCTTTTGTATAAGTGTTCTGTGGGAGGAACCAAGATACACGCAGAGGGAACCGTTCTCAAGAGCACTTACAAACGACCAGTAAATGGTATCAACTCAGCTTAACTCCACATAAGGCTATTGTTCATGGTTGTTCTGATATAACATAGAGATCCACCTAAACACACCAGTATACACTAGTGTGTGTGTGTGTGTGTGTGTGTGTGTGTGTGTGTGTGTGTGTGTGTGTGTGTGTGTGTGTGTGTGTGTGTGTGCAAACTCAAAAAGCTCATTTGTCATGCTTGCAGCTGTCAGCCAATCGGTTCAGCATGTCCAGGTGTGTCCATAGGGACGGAATTCTTGGAGAAAGCAGTGGTTGCCAGGAATGACGCGAAACTGACAGAAGGTCCAGCTTGGCTCGTGCAGAGCAGCTTTGGCACAGACCCTCAACCAGTTTTGTCAGACATCCAGTGGACATCAAACTCAATCCATCTCTGACTCTCTCAATCCATTTCTCTCTCTCTCTCTCTCTCTCTCTCTCTCTCTCTCTCTCTCTCTCTCTCCGTGGGTTATTACAGTAGAGTAGGGTTATGTACACTGTATATTCAGGACTTCCCAGAAGGACGTGTGGGACTGCAGTTCTGTAGGAACTGGAAGATGAAGGTGATCAGGATCAATAACTGCTGATAACTGTAGTCTGATCTGATCAGTATTTATTGATCTACTCATACAGAAGTGGTGTCTCTCAGTACGGCGTCGGGTTTAACGCAACACGCCAGACGTCTCTGCATGGAGGTGTAGAGGTTCCTGATGGTGTCCTGTGATGATCCATCTCATGCAGCTTGAATGTTCTCACTCAGTTCTGCAGATGGTGTGGTAGGGGTGGAGTGTTGATAGAGCGTCCAATAGCGTCCACACATCAGGGAATACTTTGAATCAGTATCTACTTTAAATGATTCAGTATCGAATTGACCGCTTACTTCTTTCTCTCGTTTGTCACACTGTGCTCTCTCTGTCACGTTCTATCTTTCATATTTTTCTTTCTTTCTTTCTTTCTTTCTTTCTTTCTTTCTTTCTTTCTTTCTTTCTTTCTTTCTTTCTTTATTCTATTCTCCATGTTATTTCTCTGCCCCCCCCACCCTCTCTCTCTCTCTCTCTCTCTCTCTCTCTCTGTATTATTGAATGGTGCACTGTAGGCCCTGCGGCAAGAGACAATTTTGTCATTTTATTCTGCTTTCAGAACATTTCCATTCTCCTCCAATCACATACTGACCCGCACATGTTCTCATGTCCGCACACTCACTGCCTCACTCCCTGACAGCTTTGAGACCAAACTGAGAGAGAGAGACAGAGAGAGAGAGAGACAGAGAGAGACAGAGAGAGACAGAGAGAGAGAGAGAGAGAGACAGAGAGAGACGGAGAGAGAGAGAGAGAGAGAGAGAGAGAGAGAGAGAGAGAGAGAGAGAATCCATTATTTCATTATAGTTCTATCTTTTTCCTGCTATCTCTCAATCCCCAGCTGCTCTAATCCTCACAGAGATTCAGTGGTTCTTGAAAGTTTCTTCTTAAAAAATTTCTATATTTCTGCTTAAACTTCATCAGATTTTTGCATAAAGTCCTTAAAGGAGAACCAAATCAAACCTCCGAGGCAAACATATTACAATGTTTTTGTTTATTTATTGAGGAAACTGATCATTTGAAATTAGAGTCGGGTGTTTTCAATCAGGTGGGAGACAATCAGGTGGGAGACAATCAGGTGGGAGACAATCAGGTGGGAGTAGGCCTGGCCTCTGAAACCTGGTGGTGGTTGTGTCACTGCTCTACATCAGGATGGCTTACTATCATTAATGGACCAATGAATTCTGAAATATCAGCAGTTTATGGGAGGAAACCACCAACATAACAGAGCTGAAGCTGGTTTGTTCTGAGGAATGAATTCAAATTAGTGCAGGACTGATCAACAGTTAACGGGAATCAATCAATCTCTCTCTCGTCAACGTCACGGGTGATACAGCGTTTCTGTCTCTTTAATATTGACTTTACCGCGTCTTTACTGTCTCATATCTGTTTTTATTTTCATTCTAAACAAACATTCTTACAACACAAACTCTCTTTTCTCCTCCTTCTCTTTGTCTCTGTATCTCCGTCTCTCTTTTTCCTCTCTCTCCTTCTTTTCATCACTCTCTCTCTCTGTTTTCTGTATGTATTGCTCTCTTCTTTCTCTCACTTTCTGGTTCTTCCAGCCTCTCCTCCCCATCTTCCAATTTGATGCCATTATTACTGAGAGATGGAACAGTCTCTGATGCCCACTCTTNTGTGTGTGTGTGTGTGTGTGTGTGTGTGTGTGTGTGTGTGTGTGTGTACATGTCAAAAGTTTTTTTGTTCATTTTTAATATAAAAAGTCATAAATGTTGTATTAATTACATATAAAAGTGACACAGTTCTATAATTCAGACTGTAGTTCGTCTGTTTCTCTGCAGACTTTATTCTCCTCCTTTCACCCTGATCTTCAATGATCAGGACCCCACAGGACCACCACAGAGCAGATATGATGTAGGGGGTGGTTCATTCTCAGCACTGCAGTCACACTGACATGGTGGTGGTGTGTTAGTGTGTGTTGCTGGTACGAGTGGATCAGACGCAGCAGTGCTGCTGGAGTGTTTAAACATTGTGTCCACTCACTGTCCACTCTATCAGACACTCCTACCGAGTGTCTCCACCTTGTAGATGTAAAGTCAGAGACAGAAGCTCATCTGTTTCTGCACAGTTTGTGTTGGTCGTCCTCTAGTCCTTCATCAGGGCTCACAGGACGCTGCTCACAGGACGCTGCTCACAGGACGCTGCTCACAGGACGCTGTCGGCTGGACATTTCTGGTTGGTGGACTGTTCTCGGTCCAACAGTGACACTGAGGGGTTTAAACACTCCAGCAGCACTGCTGTGTCTGATCCACTCCTAGCAGCAACACACACTAACACACTACCACCATGTCAGTGTGGCTGCATAATGATGTCATGGCTGATCGGTGTATAAAACAACCATCTGGTACAACTGGAACAAATAAATTGTAGGGGAACCCAAAGTCGAACGTTGGCTGGGTGAACAAGCTTCGAGCCTCTATGAGCATTTGTCCACTCTGTTAAAACTCCAGCTGGTTGCTGTTGGTGTTTAATCCCTTGATGCTGAAAGGAGTTTTTAATCATAGTTCATTCAGTGGTGCATTTGTTGCTGGTTGTGGAGGAACTGTGTAGAGTTACTCACTCAGCAGTATGATGATGCAGATGAGGATGGCTATGATGGCTCCAGTTCCCAGTCCAGCAGCTGCCACAGCACCGACCGCAGTGCAGTCTCCGTGTTCATCACACGGACACACCTTCACCTTAATGACAGAACGGTTGGACAGCGGTGGGTTCCCAGAGTCTGACACGGTGATAGGTACCTCATACACTCCGGACTCCAAGAACTGGATCCTCAAACTCAGCCGAGCGTAGTCTCCTGTGAGTGCGGAAGGTGGGTTAGGATAGGGTTGGGCATTGCAGATTACGTTGGTTGAGCTGTTTTGGGATTGAAGATTCAGGGTTTTGATGTTTGGGGGAGGGGTTTGGGTTTGGAGATTTAGTGTTTGGTATTTGTGTGGATGCTTGGTAATTCTGTCAGGTTATAGTTGGATTCATATGGAATTTTGTTGCACTATGGAATTCTGTCTTGCTATAGTCAAATTCAGATGGAATTTTGTTGATCTAGTTGAGATTCAGAGATGGAATTTTGTTGGGCTACAGTCAGGTTCGAATGTCAGGTGTGACGAAGACTACGTTCCTCACCATTCAGACGAGAGATAGTCCAGTTCCTGCGGATGGCAGAGGGGTGGGAGGGCAGCTCAAAGACGAAGGGTCCGACATTGGGGTCAGTGTCCGTATCGGCCGCGGTGATGTTTATGTAGTTAGCGTTTGCTCTCTCACAGACCTGAGCCTCGCGTGGTACTAAGGACGGAGCGTTATCGTTCACATCAATCAGATAAATCTGCAGAGTTCCTGTACTGCTGGCTGGAGGAGAACCTGGGGGAGAGAGAGAGAGAGAGAGAGAGAGAGAGAGAGAGATTACGTTTAACATTATAATGTTAGTAAGACTTTCATTAGTATTCCTTTCATTCTTTTCATTACTACAGGTTTTAAATATACTGTATTTAACCAAGACAGTCATTCACACTGTTTCGCCATCGGCATCCAGAACCTCAGAGACCACAACTGTCCATGCTTTCTTTATGTAAACGCCGCTCATTGTCCATCACTCCCACTGTGAGTCTGACTGGCACAGGCGTCCATTAGCTCATGTATGATGCCTCAGTGGCATTGTAGGAGGCATGTGCTCATCCTCACCTTCCTAGTGTCGGGAGCATTGCCAGTGATGGGGGGGGGCATCCTAGTGAGTGGGTTAAGTGGCTAAGCAATAAATATTTTTTGGGAACGATAAATTGTCCAAGACATATTTGCAAAAAACAATAATATTGTTATTTAAAAACATTTATTGATATTTATTGATATGAAAATAGTATAATAATGCAGTTTTGTCCTGTCAAAGAGACATCACTGCGACTGACTTAATGGGTGACATCACGGCCAACAGAATTATTGAGGTCAGATCCATTCAGAAGTTGATATCCTAATTATCACGACAGGCCCACTACCAAATGAGAAGACACGGGGGAACAATCTGAGAGTGAAAGTGAGAAAAATAGGAAAGAATGGACATGAAGGGGGGAGGAGGGGGCTGAAATGCACAGAGAAAGAAAAATTATAGGGTGAAGAAAAAACGTCTCTCGCTCTCTCTCAGCACATGAGTTAAGTGTAGGAACAGCTCTGAGAATAATGAGAGTAACGAGTGTTTCTAATAGAAAGTTAAAAGGCTGAAGATCGCCGCAGCTCCTCCGACATTTAATTTATGCGTGTGACCTAATCATTACTGCTGCAGAGGGACTGAATAACTTTTCTATTAGAGCCACTTTGGAGAAAAATTCGCCGTTTATGCTGATGTAAGAGCAGCACTGCCAAGCTTCAGCTGCTGCAACAACACTGTGAGACTGAGCGCATGAACCTCAGAACGACCATCTTTAAAACCACACGACTTACACTGTTTTCCACTCATAACTCAAATGCACAAGATCAGCCAAATGACGTGAGGTCAGGATTTTGGCTGCATAGCTGTAACACTGGAGCTATTGTAGGTGGAATAGTTAACAGGTACAGTGTCACCGAAAAAGGAAGAAGACTGAACAACAGTGTTACAAAGAAAAAACAGAAGTGTTGGGAGGCAGCATATAATTTATCCAACTGTCCTCAAACAATGAGGAGCTGCATCTGTGGATGAAGGAGCAAAATTTAAAACATCCAAATGTCTGAATGTGTTGTAACATTACTCTGTGTTACAGTGAGTTGTAATATTAATCTCTGTTACAGTGAGTTGTTACGTTACTCTGTGTTATAGTGAGTTGTTATGTTACTCTGTGTTATAGTGAGTTGTAACGTTACTCTTATAGTGAGCTCTAACATTACTCTGTGGTATAGTGAGTTGTAACGTTACTCTTATAGTGAGCTCTAACATTACTCTGTGGTATAGTGAGTTGTAACGTTACTCTCTTATAGTGAGTTGTAACGTTACTCTCTTATAGTGAGCTGTAACAATACTCTGTGGTATAGTGAGTTGTAACATTACCCTGGTATAGTGAGTTGTAACATTACCCTGGTAATATAGTGAGTTGTAACATTACCCTGGTATAGTGAGTTGTACATTACTCTTGGTATAGTGAGTTGTGTAACATTACTCCTGTGTTACAGTGAGTTGTAACATTACTCTGTGTTACAGTGAGTTGTTACGTTACTCTTTGTTACAGTGAGTTGTAACATGTTGTAACATTACTGTGTGTTATACTGGGTTTTGTGAAAACTGTGTTTAGATGAAATGGGAAAATACTCTGAACCCACAGACACGAAAGAACTGAAGTGATTCCAGCTTAAGAGTTTGTGCTCTTACTGATTCCTAACTGGCTGCAATTTCATAGCCGTGCCTCAGTGAACAGAAAACACATCTCCTGATTAAGATAAGGACTGATTTAATCAGAGCTGTGTGGAGAGAAACAGATTTAGCATTTTGATATGGCTGTAAAATCCTCCACAGAGAGAGAGAGAGAGAGAGAGAATCATAAACAATAAATGATTATGAGATCAATTTAAATGATGATTTACTGAAAGATGATGAAAATAGAGGGAAGTTGTTTTTAGATGACAGATACATCCAGACAGAAATGACTGACTGCAGAGAAATACTTCTTTAAACTGAGACGAACTCGTTGGAAATCAAATAGATGGAAGAAAACATCAAATGATCTTTCATTCAATATTTACAACAGAACTATTGGAAACTGTCCACTCAGGTATTCATGTAATTTTCTGACAGATTGATGCAGACCGAGGGACAAACAGACAGAGACAGATGAACAGACAGATGCAGATCGAAGAGACATTTGAAAGTAAACAGAGGGACAAATAGATCTAGAAAGGAGTGAATAGACACAGACAGGGGACAGAGAGGTGCAGAGGGACAGAGGGACATGCTGATGCAGATAGAAGAGACATATGAAACAAACAAAAAGATACAGAAGAAGGGACAGATAAATACAGACAAAGGGACAGAACGCTACACTGGTGCAGTTGGAGAGACAGACATGAAATGAACTGACAGACAAAATGGTGCAAACCAAGGGACTGAAAGATGCAGAAGATGCAAAGGGATGGACAAAATTATACAGACTGAGGGACTGACACCAGCAGATGGGACAGATTCATATGAAGGGACAGATACACAGACTGAGGGACAGAAAGACAGAAGGTTGTGTTTGGGCAGATGCAGCAACAAACTGATGCAGCTAGGGATACAGACTGACACAGCTAAAGGGACAGAGATGCAGACAGAGGGACAGGTGGAGCAGCTGAACAGACAAAGATACAGATGGAGGAACAGGACACCTAAAGGCACTGATGGGACAAAATTATGTACTGTAAATAGAAGAACAAATCCATGCAGATAGAGGGACAGAGATGCAGACAGAGGGACAGATATATGAAATGATGAAGACAGAAGGACAAACCATGCAGATGGAGGAAGTGTGTGTGTGTGTGTGTGTGTGTGTGTGTGTGTGTGTGTGTGTGTGGAGGGGGGTATCTATTTTCAGTGATTTTGAGGATTAGGCTGTTGATGGAGAGGAGGATGATGGAAAATGCCTTCATCACTATATTTCCCCCACAGCACCTATTACCATAATCCCACATATCTCTCTCTCTCACACACACACACACACACACACACACACACACACACACACACACTGTAGCTATAACATACTCTTCCAATCTTTCAATCCTCCTTATTACCCCTTTCTTACCCCACATCGTGACAAGGTTTGATGTGGGGAGGGGTTTTTGGTTTCAGAACTGTCCCCAGAAGGTTCCAACATGCATCTGTCCCAGCGGGTGTGTGTGTGTGTGTGTGTGTGTGTGTGTGTGTGTGTGTGTGTGTGTGTGTGTGATGTCTATGAGCTGGAGGCTGGTTCTCAATTTGTGATGGTGCTGTCACGGAGGAAAGCTGCTAATAGATGGGTCAGGCAAACTGTGTGAAAACGATGCAGAATGAGAGATAGATGGAAGGACAGACTGATGCAGAAACAGAGGGACAGAGTGAGACAGATCGAAGGAGAGATTGACAAAGATGGGAGGACAGATTGATGCAGATGGAGGGACAGCTGGAGGGACAGATCGACATGGAGGGACAGTTCAACACAGATGAAAGGACAGATTGATGCAGATGGAGGGACAGATCAACACAGGTGGAGGGAGAGACTGACACAGATGGAGGGAGAGACAGACACAGATGGAGGGAGAGATTAACGTAGATGCAAGGACAGATCGACACAGAGGGACAGTTTGACACAGATGAAAGGACAGATTGACACAGATGGAGAGACAGATTGATGCAGATGGAGGGACAGCTGGAGGCACAGATCGACATGGAGGGACAGCTTGACACAGATGAAAGGAGAGATTGACACAAATGGAGGGACAGATCAACACAGGTGGAGGGAGAGACTGACACAGATGGAGGGAGAGATTGACGTGGATGGCAGGACAGATTGACACAGAGGGACAGCAAAAACAGCATGGCCTTGGTTTCCATGTCTGAGCAGTTACATGCAAGCCTTACATCACCAAGGAATGGTGTGTAAACAACTTCCAATGGACTCAGAAGCAGTGGAAATGTGTTCTGTGGAGAGACAAATCATCTTTCACTGTCTGACAGTCTTGATGGACAAGTCTGGGTTTGGTGAACGCAATAGAACGATACCTGCCTGACTGCATTGTGCAAAGTGTAAAGTTTGGTTGAGGAGGAATAATGCTATGTGGTTGTTTTTCAGGGGTTGGTCTAGGCCCCTTCATTCTGGTGAAGGGAAATGTCCATACGTCAGCAGACCAGGATATTTTGCACATCTTTATTGTTCTAGGTTGGGACCTTTCACCCAGCATCAGGGGAAGCACTCGGCTATTGAGACAAGGGTTCGTTATCACCACCCAGGTTTGTTAAGCCTCCACTGTTTGTCCCCTGAGCAAGGCCCTTAACCATCTCTCCTCCCTGGATGCAGAGGGAAAGATGGACAGAACTGGAGAGACAGATCCAGATGAGGGACAGGTCAATGCAAAGAAGATGGAGGGACAGATCAGCATGTTTTAGATGGGGTATAATCAGTGTTCTGGCAAACAATACACAGCAAGACAAGACAAAGAAAGAAGCAGAGAGACAAAAAGAAAAGTTGAGGTGTTGGTGTCCACTGAACAAGAAAGCAACTGAATCCCTGAAGTGTCCCAGCCTTAAAGGCACTGAGAAAGAAGTGGGAAAAAAAAACAAAATAATGACTGAGAAAAGGAGAGAGAGAGAGAGAAGGATAAAGAGAGGAATGAAGGAGAGTAAAAGTGAGAGAAGTGCAGAAGGAATAACTGATGAAATGGAGAGAGAAGAGGGAAGAGACTGTTTGATGCTGTGGATCGATACGGCGTATCTGTCTCATTCGGCTGGACATCCTGAGCCCCAGATCATCTCCTTCATCCCTCCATTCCTCCAGCGGCTGAGAGGGAGACACGCTTTATCACTGTTTTTCCTTCAGCTGTCTTCAGGGACTCCCTCTCTCTCTCTCTCTGAGATCAGGAGATGGTAATGTGAGGAGACCAGAAAACTCACCGTTGTCGGCTGCCAGGAATGTGGCTTCATAGATGTTCTTCTTAACATATATGGACTCGCGGTCCAGAACGGTGGTGGTGGTGATCTGACCATTGGTAGAGTTGATGGTGAGCCAGTTAGCAGGGTCAGCTAGCTTGGCATACCTGCAGATGAAGGTACACATAGATTAGTGTTAAAATGATATGTGTGTGATTGAGCCAGTATTGAAAAGTGTCAACGTCCCAACACCAGGACTCTCCCCCTATCACATATGAAGCTCCTGACTCTAGGATTGGTCAAGACAAGAACCTCCACCATCTCATGACCTGGGATTCGAACCTGTGACCCTCAGAGCCACTTTGAGCCATTAAACCATTATTGAACCAAGAAAGATAGGTCCCCCAGACACTTGGCATTAACGTGCGTCCCGGGTGAGTCGATCACGCCTGGCATTTTAAACACACCTCCTGTGATTCTTCTGATCAGATTCACATCGTTTCCACTGGAGGGCGCTGTGATACATGCTA
The DNA here is from genome assembly GCA_034509495.1 of Acestrorhynchus altus. NCBI lineage: Eukaryota > Metazoa > Chordata > Actinopteri > Characiformes > Acestrorhynchidae > Acestrorhynchus > Acestrorhynchus altus. Next base: position 27,407,769 of record CM067518.1, read on the forward strand.
ACACTTAGAATCTGAAATGCGGGCAGTTACATGCTGTTTTCTAGGTATCATTTCTCAGGAGCAGAGTAACCTTCAGACACGATACACCAACGACACTAGAGACTTGCTTTATCTAATCACGTGTGATGAATTAACAGCAAGGGGGCGGGGCTAAAGATGTAACTGACCCAGATATTCCAGAATAAGTCGTCAGGAGGGACAATACTGATACATAAATAAAGACATATATGATTTAACAAACAACAAAAATTATAGAGGACACCCAGGTTGTTTTTCACTTTATTTGGACCACTTTCAACTTTTATTAACAAAAAAAATGAAAAATCTTTCCTCTTTTGCAGGAATCAGCCTTGTGACTGGAAGGTCGCCGGTTCTAATCCCTGAACTGGCAGGACATGACTGATGGGTCCTTGAGCAAAGCACTTCACGTCCCAGCTGCTCCCTGGGCACCGTGGATAGGGCTGCTCACCGCTCCGGGCACGTGTGCTCACTGCCCCCTAGTGTGTGAATTGAGTAGTGCAGTGTTTCACTGTGTTTATTCTAGTCAGTCACACATAGCAGATATTATCTTCTGGAGACTTTAAGATGCCCAAATTTGTCTTCATTTGAGATGTAAATGTGAACAGAATTCAGATATTTGTATGAATTTGACCAGGTTTTGATCAGAAATGTAGTTATGAATACTTTCTCAGAGCTCCTGTTTGAAACTGGTCTGATCTGGTTTATCACTGTTGTTGTTGTTGTTGTTGCCAGAACTCAATAAAGATCTCAGATTACTGCTGTACCCTTTCTGGAGTACCGTACAGTCATGTGAGAAAAGTGAGGACATCGCATGGAAACCACGAAAGCCACCGACCTCCACTGAAACTCGGGATTTGTAATGTACATGCGATTTTGACCGGTTGTGTTTTGACAATGACGACGTGTTGAAGCGACAAAATCAGAGCTGTGATGAAATGAGAAGTTCTGACAACAGCTGGTGGAGATGTGAAGTCCAGCAGCTCTGATGTCTGAGATGAATCTAATTCCGTCTGACGGAGACAAAACCGAAATGCTGCTTTTTACCATTTTGTTGCATAAACACACATGTAAACAACACTCGGAGCACTGAAGTGTGTAAAGTGTGTCTTTCTGTGACATTTCAGCCGTTAATGAGACGAGACTTCACACGCGATGCTGCCAAAACGCTGTGAGCAGCTCTTTCAACACTCTCCTACTGACAGCACGTCAGCTACCCACCGTCTCCGAACAGGCCCCCCACATCTCTGTGTATTTAGCTACTTTGTGTTGAGCCCACCAGACAGACGGTATGTGTTTCTAATAAAGTGGCTGGCGATGGAGCCGAAGGCGGTGTTTCTAATAAAGTGGCCGGTGACGAAGCACAAGTGATAAGTTGACGAGGTTACTTCTAATTGGCTCGGTCGGTACCTCCGGCGCAGAACACGGTGTGATGGATTTGAACAACCTTCATTCCATTCATTCTCCTTTAACATCCTTCACTCTTATGAAAGAATGAGCTGTTCTCCTTCTCCCTGCGCTCGGTTCCTCTATCATTAAAAGTGGATTAACAGCCGCTGATGATAAAACTCCATTACAAAAGTCTAATCCCCGTTCGGCAGGCTCTTCAGAGCCTTAAACAACCTTTTAATTAAACTCCCCAAACAGCACTTAATGCAGATATTATAAAACTTGTGAGAAGTGTATTAAACTCAATAATAGCCCTTCAGCTTGTGCCAATTTCAGCCCTGTGTGATGGAAGATACTCTATTTTTTCCCCTTTCTGCATATTAAACACCAAAACGGCGAGATTAACGGCCACTCCACGACATTCAGGCTGCAGATTTTAATCTCTATTGCTCTTCTGAAGCAACACTTTCGTTAATTAATTTGCAGCTGTATGCAAGATTTGCGAGCTGCTGCTATTTAAAGAGAGCAGCTTGTTTAATACAGCGACGAGGGAAATGAGATAAGAGTGTTTTTTCCCCGTTTTTAGGCCTTAAATAAGCTCTTTGCTCGTATTTAGTGACAAGCCACTTGCAGACGACGCAGCGTTGACGTTGTTTACGCCGTAATGTCATTTTTCCGTAACAATAAACGATCAACAAAGTGCAAAGTAGAGACACAACGGCTGCTAACGTATATAAAGAATATACACCAATCAACCATAGCATTAACACTCGTTGTAGACTTTATTCTCCTCCTTTCACCCTGATCTTCAATGATCAGGACCCCACAGGACCACCACAGAGCAGCTGTTATGTGGGTGGTGGGTCATTCTCAGCACTGCGGTCACACTGACGTGGTGGTGGTGTGTTAGTGTGTGTTGCTGGTACGAGTGGATCAGACGCAGCAGTGCTGCTGGAGTGTTTAAACACTGTGTCCCCTAACTCTATGAGACACTCCTGTCCTCCGCATTTAACCCACACATTGAAACACACACCAGGGGGCAGTGAGCCCACGTGCCCCACACTTCAGTGTTTTGCATCACAACTGTTTTTGGAAAGTTTGAAATGTCCTTATTATTTTATCGTTGTTTTTATTCACGTAGAATTGTTGAAACAGAGGAGGAACATAAGCAGGTTAGCCAAACTTTCTACTCGTACTGTGTGAATAAAGAAGCAGGCGAGGGAAGGCCTGGAGGCTGCTGAATGGTAGGGTTTCATTTGCCAGTGGACAGCTCATTATGTTCAGCTGCTGTACCTTCCTGTCTCCTGGACCGGCTCTTTTACTCTCCCATCCCAATCAAGAGCCTCAAACGGCCCCACAGAAAAGCCTGAAGTCCGCAAATAATCAGCCGTTTCTCTGCGTCAGCTTCACCGCTAACAAGGAGCTCCACAGGACAGGAACCTGGGCATCAGAGGAGAGCTGGAGTTATGCCGTTGTCGTTCTCAGGCATTTTTAAAGGAACACGACACGAGGCTGATTTATTTTTCATGTTGCTTCCAGGGAAACAGTTGGAGGACTTTCTCTTTAATGGAGTGTTTAGAAAGCACTTCGGCATCTTCAGGCAAACGCCTCTGAAATCCACGAATGACGGCGTGAACCAAGGTGTCCGGGACGGAGCTGACACGAAGCTTGAAAGGAAGCACTTTAGAGACAGAAAAGGGATCAAAATTAAAGAGGACAAGATGACAGACGTATACGAAAGGGTCGGGCAACGTTTTGCCAATCGTATGCAAATATCTTTGTAAATACTTGAAAGGGTGCATGTATTACTATATATATACTATATGCAAAAGTATTGGGACACCTGCTCATTAGTACCTGTCTCTACTGTTCAATTCTGGAACATTGCTCTGAGTATTTGATTGCATTCAGTGAAAAATGAGCTGTTTGTCCTACTTCACTTAATCCCTCTGTTTATGTGTTAAAAGTAAACAAAAACAAATGTAAATACACCCACTGAGCCTGCAGGGGAATCTGTCCTCCATTCACTCCAAAGTGTGTGTGAGTTCACACACTAGGGGGCAGTGAGCACACATGCCCAGAGCAGTGGCCAGCCCGAATCATGGCTCCCATTGGCTGGGGACTTAAATGTCTTGCTCAAATGTCTTGTTCAGTTGTGTCCTACCAGTTCAGGGAATTGAACCAGCAACCTTCCAGTCACAAGGCTGGTCTCTGGTGATTGGGATGCTCATGGGATGTTCTAGAGCTGCTGTAGTGAAGGTATACTGAGAATTGGAGCACTTCTGGGAACCCTTGGATTGCAAGGTTCACTGCACTGACCCACAAGCCGACAATCTGAGGGAACTCAATGCTCTACTTTAGAACGGGCAACGGACAGGGAACACCAGCATGTTTCACGGCTGTGAATGAAAATCGCTTCAGGTCCTTCACAACCAGTTTATGAAAGAACTCTCTGCAGGGACCTGCAGACCATCAACATATGGAGCAGAATGGAGCAAGAGGCCTTCACTCAGTTTGGTCAAACACCCTGCAGGTACTTATAGCCTGATCATCCTTGTGCAGTGCCATCTTCAGGAGCCTGAAGTTACTACCCATCATGCTCCTTTACCTTTATTGAGAATTCGAGAAGAACGTGAGGAATATTTTAAAAGCAAATGTAAAGAAAATCACTGGGAGAGAGAGAGAGAGAGAGAGAGAGAGAGAGAGAGAGAAATGGCCCAGTTGATGATTCTAGCATCTTCCTAAATTATAACGTACACCCAATTTACTCTCATTAGTAGTGAAATTAGCTGGTAAATTTGTTTAGATCACATCTCCCTCAGAAAGTAGAAGAGGAAATCCTGCATGAACCAGAGCGAGAGAGCAGAAAGGTGGAGAGATACAGCCTCCGTCCACACAATTCTGGACACCATTAGTTGTGGCTTTATGTTGCTTGAAGCATCCTCAATCATTCCTACAGAGGCTGCTGCAGTAATAGTTACGTTTATTACAGTATTTATTATTTTTTGTTGATATTACCAAACCCCAAAATTTGTGCACAGAGTAGACAAAGACAAAGACAAAGATGGTGGATGTTCTTGCTGGGGTGGAGGATTACAATGAGACATTAACACTAACTCAATCAAACAAGACAATCAAAACAACTGCATGGAAACAGACCTACAAACAACCTGACAGCACTGTACTGAAAGGGTCTTAAATAGAGGGACAATACTACACACACCTGGAGCTGGGAAATGAAGGGGGCGGGGTTAATCATGAGACACAGATGGGAAAGGGCGGAGCAAGGGAGGAGACAGGATCAAAACAAAACAAAACACATGTGCTCAGAAGCCCATGGGGAAAAGACAACACAAAGAGGAGACAGGAAGACAGAGGAGTGTAACAGGGACAATACGGGATAGCTGGTCGCTCTGAGTTGCACGTCTGCCGTCCAAAAGACGGCAAACCAAATCCGAACAAACCAAACCAAACCAGCCTGGATCAAGTTTTAAAATTGCTTCCTTTGCTAGACTGGCCGAACGTTGTGACTCCCGCATACCTCTATACTGGATCAACTGATACAGTCTGTATCCTTTTTCATATATACATCCTACGTTCTCCTGCTTATGTTTTCTCTTCGGGTGACTAATGTCTCAGCCCTCCAGGAAACGAAAAACAAAGGACACTCTTTTCCATCATATATTGTTTTTTGTGTTGGTCTGGTTGTTGGGTTGGTGATATTTTATACATGGCTTCCTTTTTCCCCTGGAGGTCAGGGTAGTACACACACACACACACACACACACACACACAGGCCTGTGTTATTGAGTCTGGTTGGCAGTGTTTTTAAAGCAATTGGCTTCTTGAGCAAACTTGCAGGTAAAAGGATGTCAAACAGTGGTTCCTTATGAGTGTCGGCCATGTCAACACAGAAAGCAGCAGTGCATTACCCCCACATGGTTGAGTGGAGGTCCCGGTCAATGCTTTCTGCGGGTCAGCATTAGAAAGGTAAATGTAAGGTTTTAATGGGCTCCACTCTGAGCTGTTTGTGATCACTGGGACTAATGGGAGCTCAGAGTTGTGTCTGTCATGCAAGCCAGGTCGATTGGCCAATCAGAACGTTCAACAGCTTTGGCAAGGAGATAACGTGGTGGTATAGCAGTTTGTTGGTGATCTACTCATACAGAAGTGGTGTCTCTCAGGACGGCGTCGGGTTTAACGCCACACGCCAGACATCTCTGCATGGAGTTGTTGAGGTTCCTAATGGTGTCCTGTGATGATCCATCCCATGCAGCTTGAATGTTCTCACTCAGTTCTGCAGATGGTGTGGTAGGGGTGGAGTGTTGATAGAGCGTCCAATAGCGTCCACACATTTTCAATCAGGGACAGGTCTGGAGATGTGGCTGTTGGAATTGCACACGGATTCATTGGTCGTCTCCACCAAGAGAAAAGTGGAACCTGCTACCATTCTGAGTGGTATGACACCATTGCACTTTTTGGCGATGTTGACATGGTGTTGAGGGAGTCTTCTGCCAGAGGTGCTGGCACTAACAGGATGACTCATTGTGGCTCTTGAGTCATCCTGCCTCCTGGTGCCCTACAATGCAACCCCTTCCAAACTCTTCCAATTCGAACTGTTTTCAAACACTTCTCTGAGGAATACTTCAGAAAAGGATGCTCCAACACAGCAGCACGACGACGATGAAGACAGCAGTCAGTCAGGCACAGCATTTCATTCCTGTCAGTTGATTCCTTTTGGTTGCCAATAGTTGATGATGAGTGTAATTCCTGTTCATCCATAAAGTAGAATAACTGACACTGGGCCAGCCTCAATTTACTACCACCTTAAACATTCACACCTCCTGTTGACCTCAAGGCAGCAGATATCTGCTGGGGGCTCCAATCAGTAAAAAATACAAAAATATAAACGAATCTTCATTCTCAAATCATAAAGACACAATAAAATGAAGCTAAATCGAGCTTTTAAATAGATAGAGGTTTAGGTCGAACCCATTTAAAGCTGGAGCACAGTGTTGATTTTGTTCATGTTTATCGATAAAAGAGAATCAAACGGTGTAAGAAAGCAGTAAAGTCTATTAGAGATCAGTGAACACCTCCACACGGTTTGAGTAGAGCACGAGATGATTTAGATATGAAGAGGACACAGGTAACTCTCAGGTCTGTCCAGTTCATCAACTGCTGTGTCGGTGTTTGTTATGAATTTTAAACAGGCACTCGATTAAGTACACCTGTCCTTACCGGATGTTCTGCTGCATGAACGTATCTGGATCCTTGGCTGCGAAAGTGGTAATGATGGTCCCAGCTGGAACACCCTCCTCAAAGCGCACCATCTTGGGATTATCGGGGAAAACGGGCGCCTCATTAACGTCCCTCACTGAGATGGTGAGTCCGGCAGTGTACTGAAGAGATGACTGGATCCCATCAGCCAGTGGAGCCTGGTTAGATACCACCACCGTCAGCATGAAGGCCCGATTCATCTCAAAATCCACTGGCTGCAGACAATGGAAAGAGAGAGAGAGAGAGAGAGAGAGAGAGAGAGAGAGAGAGAGACACTAAGACACTATTTTCTCTTCCAAGTATAAAACTGTTATCAGTCTTGGAGCTTAACTGGCACTGGGTTGGAGCTGGGTTATTGATCAGAAGTCTGTAGGGTCAATACCCACATCTGCTAAGCCAGGCCTTGAGTAACACTCCAAACTGTCGATTGGGTAATCCCAAATTTCTAACCTGAGATATATAAAGAGAAGAACCTCGTTTCATTGTGCAAGTGCATAAACAGAGTCACATTAAAGGTATTTAACATTAAAATGTAATGAAATTGTCAATCAGAATCAAATCTAAGTAAAATAATGGGAGTAAAAACCTACAGTGAAAGTAAAGTCATCCAGATGTGAACTTTGACAAAGATTACGCAGCAAAGTGCTGGAATGGAGAGAAGGTTTTGATGTATAAATGTAATGATGATGTATGTAAGTGATTGTAGTGTTACAGTGAAAGTATTTGGGACATCTGTACACTGAAATTAATCCACATCCACACACAGTGATACACACACACACACTAGAGACTTCAGTGGGCACATGTGCCCGGAGTGGTGGGCAGCCCTATCCTCAGCACTCAGGGAGCAGCTCAGTTCAGTGTCTTGCTCAAGGCATTCAAACTGGCGACCTTCCAGTCCCAAGGCCGGTTCCCTAACCAACAGGACATGGCCGCTCCCATGAGCTTACAGGACCTGGTATTCCCAGGCGGTCTCCCATCCAAGCATTGACCAGGCCCGACCCTGCTTACCCTCCAAGAGCAGACGTTCTCAGGGTGGTATGGCTGTAAGCAATACAGTCTTGATTAAAGATGAGATATGGTTGGTCATGGAGGTACAGGTTCCGTACAGCATCCTGCAGCACGTTTACCCACAGATGTTGTACATGGCCTGTAGATCCTGCACCGAATCTGGCAACTAAGCTTCCCCCATAATGCTTCTTTGGTGATAAATCTCTTGACCAGGTAAGGAAGTGTTGAAGCCTGGCAGAGACTTTCCTGGGAAACCCTTGTGGCAGCTGTGTCTTGATGGTTCGGGAACCAGAGGTGTGACTAGAAAGTTGATGATTTGATTCCTTGAACTGGCAGAACACGATTGATATTTTATCAATGAGTGAACCTGGACTCCCAGTGCTTTGTATGAACTGCATGTTTATTTATAAGAATATAGAAATATCAGATACATTTTTTCTGAATTTAATTCTTCTTCAAAGCCAGAACCAGTACAAATGACTTTGTCAACCATCTGCTTTAGATGAATGTTTACTTATATTGGCCGCACGAATGATCAATTTATCACATTCATCTCAAACTTGGCGGGTTAAATGTGGCTGAGCACCAACCACAGGAAAAGAGAAATAGAGAGACTGAAAGAGAGAGTCCTCAGTGGGAGAGTATATCATTACTGAAAGAATGGGCTGTCTCTTGATTGTGTGTCTGGATTTCTAAGTGTGTTTGCCTGAGATTTCCGACAGCAACCAAGAAAATGATCTCTGCAGGGAATACTATGGAGAATGCAGCCTCCGTTACAGCTCACAGCAACACTTGGACCACGCTGGAATCATTACAGAAGAGGAGACATCATACTCCAACAAGCCGGCCATTCTCTTCTAGAGAAGCAGATAAACACAGAGAGGTGAAGCTGCTTCGGCTGCTGTGAGAGATAACCACACGCCACCAGAACCACTTAATTAAACTGGTACCCATTCAGACATCCAGGCTGAATCTCAATATGACCAAATTAAACACGACTGAGATGTGAGAAACTCAGAAAAACACAAAGGTTCTGGTTCAAAAAGCTTCAAATTCCACCTTTGAACATGGTTTGGCCCACATTTCCATTAAAGCTGATTGGGCAAACACTGATCATTTTGTATTCGTGCTCCCAGGGCAGCAGATTAATACCGGGGTCTCCAATAAGTAAAGATGGACCAATAGAAGTGCACCAAGCAGACTGTGGTGAAGAAGACGCCATATACACATTTTTTGGTCCCGTCTAATAATAATTCCCCACTGAATGAAGGTTAGAGATGTAATTTCTACATTTTTAGAGTTGGAAATACCATCTGTACCTGGGTGTTACCCTTGAAAATTGTTAGGAGAAGGACAAATATTTGTTTCAAATTTGTTTGGCTCCCAGCAAAAAAGCTATCACAAGAAAGAGGCTTTAGTGACACCTAACAGTAACCCAATGGAGGGAAATAATTAAAGAGATCCAGCAGATGGAATGCATGGCTCTAACATTGAGAAGGCAGAAAGAAAGAATGCACAAATCGAATCATTTTCTTAAGAATATAGAGCACGAGGACTGAAGATTGATATGATGTAATACCTCCTTTTGATTTAATTTGCAATCCAAGAGTAATGGATCCAGCTGCTTGTTCTTTCGGTGTGCCAAACAGAAATAAAGTAAAAAAGAAATGCTCCACTGAAAATTCCAATATTTATTACCGTTTGGAAAGACCTCCCATCATGTCAAAGTTTGTACACCCCATGGACACCTTTTACTGTATCATATTTAAATATACGGGCAGTTGTTGGACCAGGAGATGGAGGTGATAGGATGATTTCAGACCCCCTGTGCCCTAATAGCTGCTAGTATCCTCCTTTGGCTGAAATAATGTCAGTTAGATGAGTTTCTTGTGGCCAGAGAAGGTTTTAAGGCCTTTCCAAACTCTGCTGACATTTTTATGCTGCAACCAATCCTCCAGCTTCCTCCTGTAGTTGTTTTTTCCCCCTTTCTTATTCTCTTTCTCAGTTCCCTTTGTACTGTTTCAGCTCATCCTCATCACCTGACCTGAAGAGAAGAGGTCCTTCTTCTCTTTTAGGAGAGCCATTATGTCAGGATTCATCATCCATGGCTTGTTGTTGGAGAAACACTGAATTGTCTTACTGGGGACAGTGTTCTCCACACAGACGTTGACATAATCCATAATGCAGTGAGTGAGACTGACAAAGTCCTCCCCATTAGGATCCCACACAGTGGTTTCAAAAGAGTCCTGCAGAGCCTCTTCAGACTGCTTAGACCATTTATCCACCGTGCGGGTCACTACTGGTTCTCTGTTTACAAGGGGTTTGTACACAGGCAGAAGATGAACTAGACTATGGTCAGATTTTCCCAACGGAGGGAGCAGTGAAGGGTTATACGCCTCCGTTTTGTTGGCATAAGTCAGGTCTAGTGTTTCATTGTCTCTGGTGTGGCAGGTTACATACTGGGTGAAGGTGGGCAGAGTGGACAGGTTAGGGCTTTTGCAGTCTACATACAGCTGAGTGCAGGACGTCACAAGCCTCGTCAGCATTGGCAGATGGGGGGACATACGTTGCTATCAGAAGGTAACATTCCTAATGGTAGATAAAAATACTCCGGTACGTTGCTTTAACAGTGTAAAGTTGATGAATGTTGTTTTGTTGGACCTGCTGTGCTGAGTAGTGAAAAACTCTGGCAGCTCTTCTCCGTTAGTGGACCTGATTACCCTCCGAGGGGCCGGCGCTCCTTCACCTGTGATTGCGAGTTCTGCACTGAGCAGAGCTGACAGTGTTTAAAAGATTCACGCTTGTTGTTGCGACCCTTGCTGTGTTCACTCGTCTCAGGGGGTCAGAGGCCGGCGTTGCCACGGCTACCTCGGGGAGAGGGCGGCGGCGAGGCGTGAACGAAAGTGACAGCTCGGAGTCAATTTAACGAAGATGACGAGTTCAAATGGGAGCAGGAGCAACAGTGTGTGTGTGTGTGTGTGTGTGTGTGTGTGGGTGGGCGTTAAAATCGTTGTTTTAATGGTGATGTATTAAACATACAAGCACTTGCAGTATGTTTAGCTACAACATCTGGACAGGTGGTGATCTAGTTTGTCAATAGATGAGTGTAGTTTGTAAAGAGATGAGTGTGTGTGTGTGTGTGGGGGGGGGTTAACAGCATTGTTTTAATGATGACAATATGTGTGATAGTGTGTGTGTATGTGTTAACATTTTAACTGCTGATCAGTAGAGACAGATGGTTGTTATATAAAGCACACACACACACACACACACACACACACACACACACACACACACACACACACACACACATAAAAGACAAAGCTGAATTGGAAGTGACAAGAATGAAAGTGAGGATGAAACAAGAGCTGTGAATGTGCATGTGTGTGTGTGTGTGTGTGTGTGTGTGTGTGTGTGTGTGTGTGTGTGTGTGTGTGTGTGTGTGTGTGAGTTTGAAGAGAATGCGGAGGTGTTATGCAGCTGTCAAGGCAACAGAAATATGTCCACATGTTATGCTGATCTGGTTCGCACACTTATAATATATCATTAAACTCTATTTACTGCAATTCAATAATTGATTTTAAAAGGGATTTTTTGTTTTAATTAATAGACGATAGAAATATTTCGCTACAATAATGCAGTAAAATCTGTCGTTTGGGGAAATGTTAAGGTATTTCCTTAAATACAAATAGAAATCTACAAGTACAAGTATATTATGTTCATTTTGATTACACTGCAGGGACATTAACACGGCAACACACTGCACTGCGGGGACCCAAATCATAATGAAAGTTGGTTAAATTATGTTTTATTATGTTTAGCTGTAGTTTAGAGCTTTAAAATAAGGCTCTTTTACCTGTTCAGCCCATCACCGTGATTTTATTGGTTTCAAAATGCAAACAATCCCACATAACCTTTAAAATGGACACAAATACAGTTTTATAACTTCTGTTTTTATGATTGTTTACTGTTAAAATGGCAACACTGCTAAAAAACATCTCGATGTTCCCTCCATAATCATAATTAACACCTGAAAAATAAAGAAATATAAGAAATATCCTGCTTTAATATCCTTTATTAAAGGGACTCTCGACCTTTTCCACCTAAAGGCTGTAACGATTCACGCGATGCTCTGCGCTCTGAACTCGAGAGAACTGTCAGACAGTCAAAATGCACAGCAAACACACATTTCAGAGTTAAAAACTGACAGAGCAAAGAGAAACGATCCGAGACGGTGTAATGACTGACTGTTCTTGGGGACATTTTAATCGTGGTTTATGGCTCCTTAGTGTGTTCAGATGTGCCAGGTTGGAGTGGCCAGCTCTCATAACACCTGGCATGGACAAGTGGGCGTGGTCCTGACAACAGCCCACCTGTATCTGAACAGAAATGCATGTCAGTGCTGACATGAATAATGTGAGAATTAGGGTCTGAACAGGAGCTTAAAATAGCATGTCTTCATGAAAACATCTCCCAAGTGATCCTCAGAAACACGTACATCAGAGGTGGAGCTACAAAACGCACTTTTTTAATTACGTTTAAAAGCCGTCTGTGTGACAGACCCCACGTTGACGGTCTGCCTGCTTAGACCTTCACAGCGTATCTTTGTAACATCTCGGGTGTGTTAGCTGTCCTCAGCAGACGCTGATTTGACTCTGTGATCTTATTCGTTCATCACTATTAATGCTTACATAATGATACCGTTCATCTCTAGATTTTTACTGATGCTAACATTTTTCATGTACACTGTTATGATTTTAATGTACCAGCCCGCTATGGACTACTGTCTCCCCCTGAGGACGGGACCACAGACCCACAGAGTGCTGCACAGCCCACTGGTCATCCCTGACCCACAGGTCGAGAAACCCAGCTTTAGGAAAGACACTAATTAAATATTCTGTGTCAGGTTTTTCTATCATGGTAGAGTCTCTCTCTCTCTCTCTCTCTCTCTCTCTCTCTCTCACACACTCACACACACACACACACACACACACACACACACACACACACACACACACACACACACACACACATACAGACAAACTTTATTCTCCTATCTCACCCCATCCTTTGTTAGTCATACGTTTTGATTCTCGGCACATTGCTTTCGTTCCCCTTCGATTCCCCAGGGGGCGCTGCCTTTTATTACAGTGTGTGTTGATAATGTCCCTGGGGTTTTGTTCCACTGTGCTACACTGTGTTTGAGCACAGGTGGGATAAGAGGAAGGTGGAGAGGAGGAGGACGGTCTGGTCGTGTAAAAATAATGAACAGAGGATGAACAGGGAGAAGAGAGAAGGAAAGGCAGGAGGAAAATGCCACTGGCGAAAGTTTAGAGCTCCAGGGAATCCAGCTGATCGTTATTGCCATTTTAAAATGTTAGTGTTAGGAACTATTGGCAGACGAGTGTGTGTGTGTGTGTGTGTGTGTGTGTGTGTGTGTGTGTGTGTGTGTGTGTGTGTGTGTGTGTGTGTGTGTTTTAGATATTCTAATAAGCACTGCCAACTTCTACAATCTCAGTGTCAATGTTATCACAAACACATTTCATTTCATTAGTTCACACATTTTTAAAAATGTCATTTAATTTCTGCTCTTTAACGGAGTTAGATTGTGATGCGGTACCGTACTTTCACTGTAGTACGGTTTCTGCTCTTTAACGGAGTTAGATTGTGATACGGTACCGTACTTTCACTGTAGTACGGTTTCTGCTTTTTAACGGAGTTAGATTGTGATACGGTACCGTACTTTCACTGTAGTACGGTTTCTGCTCTTTAACGGAGTTAGATTGTGATACGGTACCGTACTTTCACTGTAGTACGGTTTCTGCTCTTTAACGGAGTGAGATTGTGATGCGGTACCGTACTTTCACTGTAGTACAGTTTCTGCTCTTTAAGGAAGTTTGGAAGTTCAGATATCTGACACAGTACAAGACAGTTAAAAGTTAGAGCACCAGTGGTCTGGAGTATGACTAACACAAACGTGGCGTCAACAGATGGGCTACAGTGTGTACACCAGCATGGTGGAGCTACAAGATAGGGGTTTCGGATAAAGTGTTCGGAGTGTGTAGGCAGAGACAGCGGGAGTTTACTAGTGCAGCTGTTCGGCAGCGTGATTACAACAGCTTTCTGAAACAGCCATCTACACAAAAACTCTAATGAGCTCCACAAATCTAAGGGTAGAAACTGTAGGACTACAACGCCACAACCAATTTAAAACCTTCCACCACGGTTTTTTTTTGTTGTTTTTTTTTCACACTCCGCTGTAAGAGGTGTCTCGGCAACTCTGAGTGTGTTTCACCTTTATTTCTAGGCGGAGGGGAGAGCAGATAAACACTCTGCTTCGAGACTGCAGGACTGAATGGAACAGGAACTGATGGCGCTGCTGTGAAATATCCGTTTAGTCAGGAAAAAACATGATGGGTGAATAAAAAGCAACACGGCTGCAAATGAGAAATCGATATTCAATTTGTTGCTGGGGTCTTTAGCTACCCAAGAGTGGGGTTCTGTGTGTGTGAGAATGTGTTTATGATGGAGCTACAGCAACGAAATAAAGAGTGAAAACATGCATATAAAAACGATACGTTTATATACCCCCGTTCACATCAACCACAACAATATGACCACCTGCTTATATCTACAGTCAGAGCCTATTATATCAGCTCCACTTACCATAGAGACTGTAGTTCATCTGTGTCTCTGCAGACTTCATTCCCCTCCTTTCACCCTGACCTTCAATGATCAGGACCCCACAGGACCACCACAGAGCAGCTGTTATGTCACTGACATGGTGGTGGTGTGTTAGTGTGTGCTGCGCTGGTACGAGTGGGTCAGACGCAGCAGTGTCCCGTGGAGATTCCTTGAGCACTAGAGGACGACCAACACTGCAGAAACAGATGAGCTTCTGTCTCTGACGTCACATCTACGAGGTGGAGACACTCGGTAGGAGTGTCTGATAGAGTGGACAGTGAGTGGACACAGTGTTTAAACACTCCAGCAGCACTGCTGCGTCTGATCCACTCGTACTAGCAACACACACTAACACACCACCACCATGTCAGTGTGACTGCAGAGCTGAGAATGACCCAACACCCACATCATAGCTGCTCTGTGGTGGTCCTGTGGGGTCCTGATCATTGGGGCGTACTGGCAATTGCATACTGGGAACACCCCAGAAGACCTTGCTGATGTCTTGGAGATGTTCTGGTTCATGTAACCATTCATTCATTCATTTTCCAAACCGCTTATTCCTGAATAGGGTCACGGGTGAGCCGGTGCCCAGCCGGCAACTCCGAGCGCAAGGGCGGGAAACATCGTAGGGCGCTAATCCATCGTAGGGCACATACATGCACACACACATCCACACACTAAGGGCCACTTTAGAGTCACCAATTCACCTATCATGCATGTATTTGGACTGTGGGGGAAACCGGAGTACCCGGAGGAAACCCACGCAAACACGGGGAGAACTCCACACAGAAACTTCCCAGGACACCCCACCCGGGGATCGAACCCAGGTCCTTCTTGCTGTGAGGCAACAGTGCTATCCACTGCGCCACCGTGCCGCCACTCATGTAACCATCAAAGTGGTTTAACTGACTCTACCTGACTGTTCCCTTGCTGTCTACCATATCCACCACTTGACGGACAACACTGGAAGCAGATGTTCGGTGACCCGTTATGGTTGATTGGTGTATGTGCTTTCGTTTTCTGCTTCCTGGGGACTGGATCTGTATAAACGGTAGCTGTGTACGGATTAGCTTTTCACATCACAGCTTTCCTCTCAGGTACTTTGAGGATTTCCTGGACTTCCCCCAACTGTGGAGGACCTTCAACTGATCTTCATGAAGTATTTGGAGCTCTATTGAAGTAGTTACTTTAAACTCTGGAAGGACTTATCAACCCCTGGATCCATGTGTCCAAATTCAGAAACTACTATAACTCATTTGTTGAAACATCCAGAAGGTCTGGTGACATGGTGTGGGTGCAGTTTCGTACGATGCCTTTGGTCTTCAGACACTTTAACAGACCAACGTTACGTTAATGAGGTTCTGCAACCAGTGGTTCTACCTTTTCTGAACACATGAACATTATAGAGTATTATAGAGCGCCCCCTACACTTCCTGTAGTGTATTACAGTCTGTCAGAATGAGCGTGTGGATCATATGAACATTATACAGCACTCTTATTTTTATGTAAAATACGTTTCAGTGTAAAGTGTGTGTGTTTGTACCTTGACCACAGTGACCATGCCATCGTTAGACTCCGGGTTGGTTCTGATGGTGAAGTGTCGACCGTTGTCTCCACTCACTATTCTGTACACAGCATTCCAGTTCGGTGTCCGAGGCTCATCCTTATCCATCACTGTCAGATTAGCCACCACTACGTTTACACTGTTCTCCAGCACCTCTCCAGAAAACTGGGGAGAAGAAGAGGAATCATATTCAACATCACCGACAGACCTTTAGGCCACATTTCCTACCTAACAGACACACACTGACCAAGACTGTCAAACCCTTCAAAATAATTGCATCTATTTAATGCGTGAAACAGCCTGGCCAGATACAGCTGGTCAAACTGGTTAGGCTGGTTGAGCAGCATAGCTTTTGACCTATATAGAACGTGTGTTTAGAACATCTAATTTGATGGTTTAGCTGGTCTTTGAGCATGATCAACCAGTATGACCAAGCTGGTCAACCTGCATAACCATCAAGTCCAAGCTGGTTGACCAGCATGACCAAGAGTTTCAAGATAGATTACTACAATAGGGTGTATTTATATCTCAAGAACCAGCTTTTCAACCCCCTAGAGCATCAAAGAGCAGCTTAGACCACATTAAAACCAGTAACCAGCAAACGTTGACTAACATTTAAACATCTGGACATCTGATCTTCATTGTAGTTCTCCTGAGAGATGCAGGTGATAAAACTAAACAAACACCACTGAAGAAATGGCTTTTTAACATCATTTATAAACATCATTCATAGAAATGTCATTTTCTTGTGAAGATACATTCAGACCCCCTCTGTCCTAATAGCTGTATCTCCTCCTTTGGCTGAAATAATGTCAGTTAGATGTTTCTAGAACCGTCTACCGCCTCTGACATCCAGAAGAAAGACGTTCCCACTCCTCCATGCGGAATTCTTTCAGCTCTGTGATGTTCCAGCGACAGTCTTTGTACAGACGCTCTTACGTTCTCCTCAAACCCCCTCTGATACAATAAAGATCTCATAGTGGTTTCTATGATGGAGAGATCTCCACACCCTGCTGCAGCAGAGCAGCTCCAAACCATCACAGTTCCACCACCATGCTTCACAGCTGCTGTGAGGTTCTTCTGCTCTAATGAGGCTTGTAATGTGAACATATCCTGCGACAGACATTTCTGACTGTATTACTGCTGCAGAACTGAGCTGAGCGGTTGCTCTCCGGTTACTATGGTGATGTTTAGTGATGTAGTCCTGACTCTCAGACGGACAGAGATTTTTATTACTATATTCTTGCTTGTTTTATTTTTTATATATTGAGTTAAAAGCTCCCGTTGGTCTTCCAGGATGGATGGACCAATAGAAATGCTCCAAAATGACTTGGAATACAATCTCTTTACACTGACTTCCATTGAAAGTTATGTTTTTTTCCTTCTCCTGTGAAGATGCTGTTTGGAAGATATGACGATGTTAACAGATCACACACACACACACACACACACACACACACACACACACACACACACACACACACACACACACACACACACACACACACACACTTCTGCCAGCTCCAGTGCACCATAATGTCTTCATTATCCACTGTAATGCAATCACACACACACACCCACACACACTCATTGTTCTAATCTCACTCATCCACACTCTCTACAGTCTCTAAGAACAAAGAGAGAGAGAGAGAGAGAGAGAGAGAGAGAGAAAGAGAGAGAGAAAGTAAGGGAGAAAAGTAAAGTGGGCTGAAGATGCTCTTCTCTCTTCTTACCTCCTTCCCCCTCTCACCCACCATCTCTCACTCTCTCTCTCTCTCTCTCTCTCTCTCTCTCTCTCTCTCTCCCTCACAACACTCACATGTGCTTTGTCCTGATAAGCCATGGAGAGAAAGAAATTAGTTTCTTTGTGTGTGTGTGTGTGTGTGTTTGTGTGTGTGTGTGTCCGTGTGTGTGTGTGTGTATGTATGTGTGTGTGCAAGGAAAACAGATACACAAACACACTGTACTCATCATTAAAAAACAGTTGCACCCAGAAAGAATCAGCCGGAGTCAGAACGGAAGCAGGTAATGTTCAGTGACGTGTCCCACTTTTGACTCAGTGGACACGACCAAAGAATCTGTGTGTGGAGGCACCGTGGTCAAGACACTTTACAGAACAAAGTTACATTAATGAGGTTCTGCAACCAGTGGTTCTACCTTTTCTGAACACACACTCCGGTGCTCTGTTCCAACAGGACGACGCTCGTCCACACACTACTGCCGTCTCAAGATCTCGTCTTGAAGACACAGATACTACGCCGTGGTCAGTCTCATCTCCAGACCTGTCCCTGATTGAAAAAGTGTGGATGCTATTGGACGCTCTATCAACACTCCACCCCTAAAACACCATCTGCAGAACCGAGTGAGAACATTCAAGCTGCATGGGACGGATCATCACAGGACACCATTAGGAACCTCTACAGCTCCAATCGAATAGAAAAGATGCCAGGTGTGGGCTAGAGGGGTGTAAAGCACCCCCAAGCATCGTGATGCAGAGCAGTAGAACTTCTCTGGAATGATGGAGCTCCATCCAATACTTTTGGGATGAGTTGGGGATGAGGTGGGGTGGTGATCATCCTGACCTCACAAATGCCCGTGTCATTGAATGAAATCCTCACAGCAATGTTCAGAAATCAGTAGAAATTAGTAGAAAGTCTTCCCTGGACAGTCAGACTCATCCACCCTTTCCTATCCTTCTATCTATCTCTGTCTTCATCTTCATCCCTCTATCTCTCTCCCTCTCTTCTTGGTATAAATAGTATTTATCTGTGTGCAGAGTGGCCACAAACTGGCCATGTTTTCAGCATCCTGGAATCACACACACACACACACACACACACACACACACACACACACACACACACACACACACACACACACACACACACACACAAACTGTCATTTGCCTTTGGCCCACTGGACTAATTCTGTGTCCAGGTTGCCAGGTCTGGTGTGACAGTGTGTGACAGCTCTGGGTCCAATAAAACAAGCCCTAAACAATTTAGCTGAGAGTGACCTGCAGCCTGCCTGTTAGAAAAGTTCAACAAGAGGGCCAACCTGTAAAGAACAATATCACAAACACACAACCATGAACTTATACAACTAAACTTTGTGATATAAAGCCTCATGAAAACAATGTATGGGGTTATGGGTGTGATGGTGGTGGATCGGGTGGGTTTACTCGCTGTGTTCTGGATGAGTTTGGGGGGATTTTTAGGTGTGATGGTGGTGGATCCGGTGGGTTTACTCGCTGTGTTCTGGGTGAGTTCGGGGGGATTTTTAGGTGTGATGATGGTGGATCGGGTGGGTTTACTCGCTGTGTTCTGGATGAGTTCGGGGGGATTTTTAGGTGTGATGATGGTGGATGTGGTGGGTTTACTCGCTGTGTTCTGGGTGAGTTCGGGGGGATTTTTAGGTGTGATGATGGTGGATGTGGTGGGTGTACTCGCTGTGTTCTGGATGAGTTCGGGGGGATTTTTAGGTGTGATGGTGGTGGATCCGGTGGGTGTACTCGCTGTGTTCTGGGTGAGTTCGGGGGGATTTTTAGGTGTGATGATGGTGGATCGGGTGGGTGTACTCGCTGTGTTCTGGATGAGTTCGGGGGGATTTTTAGGTGTGATGATGGTGGATGTGGTGGGTGTACTTACTGTGTTCTGGGTGAGTTCGGGGGGATTTTAGATGTGATGGTGGATCTGGTGGGTGTACTTACTGTGTTCTGGGTGAGTTCGAGGGGATTTTAGGTGTGATGGTGGATCTGGTGGGTGTACTTACTGTGTTCTGGGTGAGTTCGAGGGGATTTTAGGTGTGATGGTGGATCTGGTGGGTGTACTTACTGTGTTCTGGGTGAGTTCGAGGGGATTTTAGGTGTGATGGTGGATCTGGTGGGTGTACTTACTGTGTTCTGGGTGAGTTCGGGGGGATTTTAGGTGTGATGGTGGATCTGGTGGGTGTACTTACTGTGCTCTGGGTGAGTTCGGGGGGGTTGTCGTTGACGTCGGCGATGGAGATTATGGCCGTGGCCGTGTTGGACAAACCAAAGTTTAGATTCCCCTCCATATCTGTTGCCTCCACGATCACTGTGTACTGAGATACTCTCTGTAGAAAAACAAACAAACACACACACACACACACACACACACACACACACACACACACACACAAACAACTCTACTATTTAGGTTCATATTTAATATCTATGTATTTATGTGTCTGTTTACTCCCATCGCTCACAATGACATATTTTATTTACGCAACATTTTACAGGTGTGTGTGTGTGTGTGTGTGTGTGTGTGTGTGTGTGTGTGTGTGTGTGTGTGTGT
>CM067518.1:27430997-27490997 GCA_034509495.1 Acestrorhynchus altus
ATGAAGAGAGAGAGAGAGTGAGAGAGAGAGAGAGAGAGAGAGAGAGAGAGAGAGAGAGAGAGAGAGAGCACGATTTCGCCACTAACGGCTGTCCTCCCCGAGTTCGACACATAGGTCGCTGCAGACAGCAGAAGCCGTGCTGAGGTTAACCACGAAATAAAAATCGGAAAAGAGGAAACAAAGGTATATAAAGGCGTTCTACTCTAAAAACGAGTCCGCAGAAGCCATTCTTTTTCTTTCTCAGAACTTGAATTATTTGGAGAAGATAAGCACTGTTGTCGCCGTCGTCGTCGTCGTCGTTATTGTTGTTTAAGAAGTGCCTTTAGTGGTGCGTAGTTTTTGGATTTTTCACAAACTCAGGATTGGTCTTCTGTCCAGACCTTCCCCTGACATCAATGCTCACGAATAGACTAGACTAGAACGGCCATATAGTCTTTAAAAGGAGGCGTGAAGATGCAACACTTGCTGTTCCTGTAGATTGCACGGTTTTACATGGTGTCCAGCTAATGTCCAGAAAACGCTTCCAGAAATAGGGGCCAGAAATGTCATCTGTATGTCTCACATGACGTTTGAACCAGATTAGATCAAAACCAAGACCACCAAAGTA
Organism: Acestrorhynchus altus; assembly: GCA_034509495.1. NCBI lineage: Eukaryota > Metazoa > Chordata > Actinopteri > Characiformes > Acestrorhynchidae > Acestrorhynchus > Acestrorhynchus altus. Next base: position 27,431,605 of record CM067518.1, read on the forward strand.
GACACCAACCAAGGCTGAGGGGCATGTTTAATGTATAATCAGACGTTCTACTGCTAGTGTTCTCATTTCTTGTTTTTAGCTTGATTTCAAACCGACAGCGAGCAAAAGGAGGCTGGTGAGATCGTCTCTGATCTGATCTGAATGTGATCTGTAGGAGAGTTTGGTCTGATTTCTGATGAGGCTGAAAGTCCAGCTTGGAAAAGATGTTGAAGTATGTGTTCCTAAAAGATCTTGTCTTGTCGTGGACACTCTGAAGCAGGGGTCACCGTCCCTTCTCCTGGAGAGTTACCTTCTTGCAGGTTTCAACTCCAACCCAACCAAGGATTAGAGTTCAACCCAACGTCTTCAGGGAGGGAGCTCTTCAGAAGCAGGGCTGGTGTCCCCTGGTCTATAGGTCCTAAACTTTAGATATGGAACACTCATCTAAATTATAAAAGTTGCCCACTGAGAGGTTCTAGATAGAATCAAAGCTGGTTCTTTCAAGGCATTGCCCCCAAAGAACCCTTCAGTTTTAAACCCTGGATCCTCAGCTCTTGTTGGGAACTCCATACATGTCTGAAAGGAGGCCCTCGTCTTATCACCTTGTCTCAAAAACACACTTATAGATGAGGGTTCTTCAGGAGAGAGACCCTTTGAAAATGCACAGAACCCTTACGTCATGCAAAGGGTTCTTTGAGTGTAGATCTAAAAACCCACTCACACTGCAGGGTCTTGAAAGCTTCCACTGAGCACAGACCTTTATACGAGTGACGTAGTGATGGAGACTGAACTTGATTGACAGAGTGCGAGAGTGTAGGTAGTGGAACTGAACACGGCGTTAAGATATTTAACTGCTTGAATGTTCAAACCAAAGTTTGACCGAGAGGGTCACAGACTGGCCAAGCTGGAGTAACACTACTTCAACAGGAGCTCCAATGTGTCCAGTACAGCATTGGAGGGTGGGGTTCTTTTTCTGGGCTGCAACAATGATCCCACGGAAAGTTAAAACAATCTTTTCACATGTTCATCTTTCAGGCGAACATTGTCTTTTATCGTAGGATTCTTATCGTGTTTAAAATCATTGTATTTGCAGAATTTCCCCCTTTTTTCAAAGACATAAAGCATAAATAATCGAAATAAAAATGAAATACAAGTAACTCCGCGATCTAATGCACTAGCACTCTGATCCGAGGATCGCAGGTTCAAATCCCAGGTCGTGCTGCTTACCATCAGCAGCAACAATGCCATGCAACAATGTGACACTGCAAACAACCAGACCGTTGGCTCAGTTGATCTGGACCGAGACCACCTCTTTAGGTCAGAACAATTCCGGTCCTTTGGTCCAGACAGTGAACCACAACACCTTTCACACCTGCTGTTTTGGTTCAGACCAAACCGAAAGGTGGGAAAGTCCGAACCACATATGTTGGGTGTGAAACCACCCCAAACTGGACGATGTACCCAGAAAGAGTTCCGAGCGTTAAAAAATCTGGACTATTCTCTTCTTCACGTCCAGGTTTAAATGGTTTTAGTGCCTTTTGGATCCCACTGTACATCAACAGGTTCTAAGATCCTTTCACTCACCTGGACAGATTTGTTTGCAACCTTGAGAGAGAGAACAGTCATCGACTGAAAGGTGGTAGTTTAAAAATAAGTGTTAGCTTTGCCAAAACCACTACAGATTCTCAAAGCTGGTGGGACTCTAATTACTTTCAACACATTATGCAACTCGCACCCCACAGCGGCGCCTTATCGCTTTTGTTTTTCATGTTTTTGCAACCACAGCAGGACATTCATTATTCAAACAGCTTAATTTCACAGCAGCGAAACGCAATTTCAGAACACGAGAAAAGTAGAAATTCCATTACAGCCGGAGCTGACGACATCACAGACGAAACCACTGGAGTTACACCTCAATCCTTGCTGTGGCAGGTGTACAGATACCACGTAATTATGCTGAGCGAGAGAGACAGCATACTTAATGGCTTCTTGTAAGTACTGTAAGTATACGATATCATCACTGTCACATAAACACCTCCTTTGATTGCTCTTATAGTCTTAAAGGGACAATCAGTAGAAAATGAGAGTGTGTGAAATGGCTACAGCCGTCCAATTTCAAAACACCAGGGTCGTCTGCTTGTCCCCAAATGCCAGGTTTCCAGGTTGAGGATGCAGAACCAATGACTGTATATATACACTGTTTATATACAATCATTGATCTAGATCTCAGTTATGAAGGGCCCTCACTGGGGTCAAGGGGGCCACGGGGAGGAGAGGCAGAGGACGAGTTAGAGGAAGAGTGGCAGAGTGGAGGAAAAGGAGGAGGAGAAATAGAGTGTGTGAGTCCTAGTGGTCCAAGAGGCAGAGGATGCAGAGGAAGAGCCAGAAGAGAAAGAAGTGGCGGTCCTAGTGATAAAGAGGTGGCAGAGGGAACCAGAGGGAGGAGAGGAGGCAGAGGGAACCAGAGGGAGGAGTGGAGGCAGAGGGAACCAGAGGGAGGAGAGGAGGGAGAAGAGGCAGAGGGAACTAGAGGGAAGAGAGGAGGCAGAGGGAACCAGAGGGAGGAGAGGAGGAAGAGGCAGCTGCAGCGTTCAAACCATGAAACTGAAAATGGACAAAAATTGAGATACATGGGTTTGATTGGATAACAATGATATATTAGATATATAAAGTACTTTGTCTAGATGTATATGACTAGACTACAGCGCAAACTACACTGTATACTTTTTAAATGCTATAAAAACTACACTATATACCATTACTGTCATGCAAAAGAAAAATCACTTGTATCTCCATTTTTGATGGTTTTCACTTTTAGAAATCTAGCAGCTGTTCTTTACATTGTTCCAGAAGTGGACGGTTATTCTATGTATCGTGGTACAGTGCAGGGAACGACGGTGTTCCGACAGTGATGATATAAGTCTACTACAGTACTGAAGGATGCACCTATAAGGGAATGAACAGTCGATGCCAATGAGGATCTAACAATGCTGATACATTGGGGCTGTAGAAACGTGGATTCGTTCCTGGATCAACGTCACAAAGAAACAGAACCTTTATTAGATGGTTGGAAATGCAGTAAAACCAATGAAAGTCAGGCCAGAAGATCACCTTTGAATATTGGGTAAACGTAGACACCAGCTCCCTCTCCCTCAGCCCCATAGCCTACAATGCAGCTGATGGTTCTTCTGCAAGCGTGTTGAAGCTCATACTGAGTGCCTGGTGGTTGTAGCAGCATCATGCAGCAACAAACGAACACCTCACATAAAGAGCACATGGTGGGATTGTGTTCCGAGTGCGCAGAATGAGGAGGGACTGGCTGTGATACCGGATATGATATGAATTCAGGCTGAAAGTGGATTCCGAGCTTCGGATTTAAGTGAGGAGAATAAAACCCACGTTGTCTAAGTGATCCGAGAGCTTTGGAGGTGAAGGTAGACGTTGTCAGAGAGGCCATGCCGTTACTGTTTCACCGCAACTTTTAATGGAGAAATCTTCGCCTCTGCTACACGTTGATGCTTCGGCTTTATGTACACAGACGTTGTATATAAGCTTTTTTTAACGTTGATTTGAATCATTTGTACAGTTTTTTTTTACTCCCACTGTTTTTGTTGATATTTTAGTTCAGTTGATTGTATCCGTTTGTTTGTAAACAGTGGCTTCAAGCGAGCAAAAGCCATTCGATTTTGTCGTAAACTCAGAGGAAGCCTATTGCAAGCCTATGGCCATACCATGTAATCGCTGTTTACAGCTGAATACACTGTTATTGCACACGATTTCACCCCTCCTGCTTCACACACACACACACACACACACACATACACACACTTCAGCTAGATTTGTTTGCATTTTGGAAAAGCTTTGTTGGTGCTAAGCATAACCATTTGATTTGGCTCGGATGTTGCGTGGAAGCACGGAGCACTGAGCCGCCAGCAGCTGAAAGAGAGCTGACAGGGAGGGAGGTGCGCACCTGCCGTACCGCTTCATGAATAAATACATATATCTCACTCTGAGCCTCTGAGCTACAACCGCACACACTGAAAAACAGTGTGTCCCACGGTCCAATTCAGATCACAAAGAAACTTTTCATATTCCTGACTGCAGCTGCTCTTTCCATTCCAATGGGCGAGGGAAAACTGGGAAAAAACTGGGGGAAAACTGGGGGAAAACTGGGAAAACTGGGGCAAAACTGGGAAAAACAGAATTCCTACCATACAAAAATCCATTTCATTATAAATCCAGAATCACTCTCTAAAATGGCTTTAGGTCTGAAAGGTTACATACTAGCTAGATACTGGTTTTTCCAAAGAAAACCACTGTCCCATTGAAATGATTACTGCCATTACACATAACCAGTACATGTGTATCACCAATAGTGATGTGTTGATGGATGTGTTACACTGAAACTGCCTCTCTGCACGTTTATCAGCTTAACTTCAGCAAAATACGCAAGTGTATCTCATGAATCTCAACGGATTCGTATTGTCAGGTATCGTCGGGTTTCTGAGCAACCAGGGGGCTGTGCTGTGCAAAATGATGTGCAAAAGCAGTGCATCAAATATATCACTCAGCCCGTATCCCGCTCTGTTTATATCCCGATATAGATAAAAATATCAATATATTGCTCAGCCCGTATCCCACTCTGATTATATCCCGATATAGATATATATCAATATATCGCTCAGCCCGTATCCCACTATGATTATATCAGATATAGATATAAATATCAATATATCGCTCAGCCCGTATCCCGCTCTGTTTATATCCTGATATAGATATAAATATTGATGTATCGCTCAGCCCATATCCCGGTCTGATTATATCCCGATATAGATATAAATATTGATGTATCGCTCAGCCCGTATCCCAGTATAGATATAAATATTGAGATATTTGGGTGAACAAAAGTCTGTCAAACTATGAAAATATCCCACTTTAAAGGTCTAAAGGTTAAAATAACCAAAAAACATCCTTATAAAAAACATTTTCTTTCAAGTCTTGGACATTAATCTACATACAAATTGTTTATTTGAGTACAGCGCTTCAGTTTCTTTAGTTACAGTTAGTTTCGTAGCAGTTAGGTAACTACGGTACCACCACGCTCTTGATGTTGTCAAATAGGGGACAGACAGATTCATCATAAACTGGGTGAAATTCAGAGGACGTCAGCCAGCTGTAAAGGTTAGTGTGATATTAAATACATAAGTCATATTAATATACAATGATTAACAAACAGGTCCGGCTGTGAGAAATACCAAACATTGTCAAATGGACACTTTAGACCCCTGGTTGTTCATAAACCAGAAACCCACCTATAGAACCCCAAACGCAGAACACGCCGTTCCCATTTAGATGCACTTGTGTCAAAGGTGAAGCTGATAAACGTGTATGATTATATCTGTACTGCACTAATGCATCCCAAACAGCGAGCGCATCACCATCACATCACATACTGGAAACCAGTCACCCTTTGTTTTCATTGCTCATTCCCAAACTGCAGGTTCACAACTTTATTGTGATGGTTCTCTACAGAAGCTCAAACCGATGAGGATCAGACTCAAAAAAGTTTTGAAGAGTCTACAGGTGATCACTTTCTGTTCTGTCCACATTAATCTTTATTACCATATTAGTCACATGACTTTTAAAAACAAAGGTGCTATTAGTGTTCTTTGACCGATGCTCTAGAAGAACCACTTTAGACTCCATAAAGAACCCGGTTTGTAAAAGATGTGAGCGAATATTTTCAAGAACTGTCACATGATGTCAAAGAATACTTTGTAGCACTTTTATTTTTAAGAGTGCACAGTTTGGACACACTTTTTAATCTTTCTTATTCAAATTTAAATATTGCACTATATAACTATACACCGAATATTTTTACATTTTGCTCAATATTTTTAGAATTCTGTGAGAAAATAAGTGAATAAAATCATCATTTGCTGCAATGATTATTTACATTTCTTACATATTTGAGGTCATTTAATCTGAATATTAAATTACTGCAGTTATTTGTTTACTTTTAACCCATAAATTTGATTAAAACATTCAGCAAATTAATTTATTACAGCTTCATTCTGGACATTTAGTTTATTAGAAATTCATACGGTATGTTAGACACTGAAAGAACCACTGAAAGAACCACTGAAAGAACCACTGAAAGGGTAAACAGCTGACTGTGCCGTACACTCTGCTCCACGGTTTCTCCACCTCTTTAAGTGGGTTATTATCAGTGAGGCCTGCGAGGACAGGAGGAGGTTTACAGTCACTGAATGTAGGTTTATGATGGTAGTCTACGGGAAGCCTTGCGAACGAACCATCAGAATAAAGTGTTGCTGAAATCTGTCTCACTGGTTTTCCAGTGTCATTGATGTGTACACCAATGGGAACAATGGAAATCGGTCATAAAGCCTTGGTTTATCTGGATCCTTGGGCGTCTGCTTGCACCGGCCTTTGATAAGTAGGGCAGACTTGGCTTCAGAAGGTGCCACAAATCCCACGCTTACCGGGAGGCGTGTTATGGCCAGAATACTAAAGAGAACGTTTCAGACGTGGGGAAAAGGGTCCGCGTCGAGAGAACACAGAGCATTTATCTGGAGACACCTCGACGCTCCTCACCGTGTGTACATAATGTAGTAATTGCTTGGAGCTGAACAGATTAGGCAAAATCAGAGCTTTTCTTTTTCTTTCTTGGTTTTTTTGGGGTTTATTTTGCATGTGTCTTTTTTTCTAATGGACAAAAAACAATTATCTATCCAATATCATACTGACGATCTTACGAATCGAAGCGACCCGCATGATCGTGGTTGTTCTTCTGGAGTGTATTATAATTATAATACTCACAATAATGAAGGATGAAAAGTATACCTATATGAAATAACTAACTAAAAAAAAAGACAAAAGAACACAATCATTGCACAGTTATGAAGTTAAGATGACTTTTTTGTAAACTGTCGACAGCACAAATATTTTGTATTGTTGTTTGTACCATTTTTGTACCAAAAAAGGAGAAAAAGCAAATGAAAAAAGGGAAAAAATGATTATTCTTGTTTTAAAGTGTGTTTCTAGTGCCACTGCGATCTTGGTTTCCGAAAGCAGTTCCGTATGTACGCAGCCTTGCAGAGTAACAGTGTATATAGAAGCTATGCTGGCCTCCACGCCGGCGGCTTTGTGTTATATAAATAAAGCTCCCCTCCTTTTACCGCTGCTCGCACTGACTCTTCATTGTTTTGGGGTGATATTGTACACTCCCTGGCCTCTTTATCGGAAACACCTCTCTGGTACACTGCAAGAGAAGGAGTAGTTCCTTAAAGAACCTCAATGTTACTAGAAGAACCTAGGAGTTCCTTCTAGGCCTGCAACGTATCGTACAATAAATGGACATGTCCTCGATGATTGATGACCATGATACTACCCATTGTTTTTGTGTGTATTTGAGCCTCCGTCTCGCTGTCTGACAGATGGCGACCTCTGTCATGTAGGAAACGAGTGCAGTGGGTACCCCCATACATGCAGGGCAGAGTTTTGGCACAGCTGTCGGGAGTACAGTTGCCGTAGTCTGGCGTCGACCACTGCTGCTGCACTCTTTCACCTCATTTTTTGAAAAGATACAAGTGCACTTGTAACCTGTGTGTCGTCCATTTTTGCATTCACTTTACAAGCCTCGTTACTCAATTACGATCTGGTCAGTTCACATTCCCAACTGTAAGTGAGCTGAATCTGCCTGTAATGTGAATGAATCTGTCTCTGAAATGGCATACATGTGTACATTCATCCGTTTATGCCCGTCACCTCCGCAGAGATGTCCTTGTAGCATTCAGCTTGGTCTTTGTTGACAGATAAAGCCCTGTCCTTCAACAAAAACAACCAATAGGCCCTTTTCACGAAACACCAGAACTGAGCGGCTCAGCGGTCTAATGTGATACCACTATGATCTGAGGATCGCAGGTTCCAAACCTGGGTAATGCTGCTTGCCACTGGTAGCTGGAGTCTCAAAGAGTGAAATTGACCTCTCTGGGTGGGTGGGTGGTGCCCTATCCCCACATCAGACTCAACGTGATGCTGGTCGGCACAGGCGTCTGTCAGCCATTGTATCGGGGCTGAGGTGGTGGTTGACTTCACATTATCCCCGCCCTCTGTGATAGGGGGAGAGTGAGGTTGGGGAATTTGCAGTCTTGCAAGCTCAGGACACCTTCAAGACACCTCACTGAGTCCATGCTTCGATGGGTCAGAGCTGTTTTCTGGAACTACACAGTATGAGGCAGGTGGTTTTAATGTTATGGCTCAAACTGCAGATTCCTAACTATCTGAACTAGGCTGATGTAATGAAAAAAACACTGCTAATGATTTCGAGATGACCTCACTCCATTATTTACGATATGCTTTAAAGTGGACCTTTAAGGTGTCGGTCCTCTAGATGTCCATAATCAAAACGAACTGGCAGGGTTTGATCATTGATCTGCATGACAATGCGTTTGAATTGAGAAGCAGCTCCAAACACACCAGCTTTTCATTCATTGGAGAAAATCTGTGGAAGTTCAGAAGCTGTCTCAGCAGTAGCAGATTGTCTGGATCTGCAGGGAGCCACAACAGTCCAAAGAGTTTGGGCCGCAGTTTGGGAAGTGTGGAGAGAAATTGCTATAATATTTTCACATAAACGTCAATAAAGTATATGAGTGTAAACCCACGTCGGGAAAACCACTCACTCTGTTTCTGATGCTGAATGGAGTGGATCTTCAGCCCGGGTTAGTTTGATTTGGTTGGTCATTTTCACAAAGTACCTTTCCATGCGAGGGCAGGGGCACTGCTGGGGACATTGAGTCCCTTAAACAGATATAACACTCCGTCCAAACCGGTTAAAATCTGAATTTAAAGATACCGAAAGGTGAGAAATCACAAACACACTCATCAGCAAACAGTTGCACCCAGAAAGAATCAACCCACCCGTCCTAAATATCTCGATGACGATACCAAAGCCAAAGTCTACAACATCAGAAAATGGAATGGAATTATTGATGATTCATTCTCAACACTCTGCTGGAGTGTTTAAACCAACGACTGTATATTACAGAAGGATGACGTGGTTCCATTGCCTTCCATTCTATAAAAATCATACCATCTCTGGTCGCCAAGGCTGTCAATCACTTGACTCCTCAGCAAAACCTCACCGTCTTATGAAACCCCTGCCTTTAATGAATAAAGCTGAATCTGACTTCTGGAGGAATGTCGGCAATATTAGAGAGTGGGGATGGAAATACAGTGTAGAGAAGAACAATAAGAGTGACTGTGGGCAATAAGAGTCCAAGTCGAGTCACAAGTCTTTATGTATGAAGTCTGTCTCTGCTAGAAAAAGCCAATTAGACACCTTTCGTTCATCTCCATAGAAAGTCGCCGGTTACTGCAACTTAACAGAGCCAACTACAGGTCTCTGTAGAACAGAGTAAGTGGGTATATTTCAACCACCTGTGCCAGGAGAGAGAGCGGCATCTACCCACCCAGACAGAACATGCCAATTTTGTTCTCTCAAACTCCATCTGGCAAGGAACCAGGATTTGAACCTGCATCCATCAGATCATAGTGTTAGTACATTAGACTACTAACCAACTCGGAGACATTGTTTGGATTGATAAAAAACACCTGTTCTGGACCAGAAAATCACCTCGGACTTACAGACACAGCAGAACTGGATACAATCGTACCAGGAAAAGTGAAATGTATCAGCATAAATGGCTTAATTTGGACATATCCCTTGTTTTGTCCAAATAGATGTCCCATCAGATGTTTCCTCAGGGTGTCTCTTTTTCTTTGCTCGATTAGGTTTAATTTCTGACGTGATCAGGAATTCAGACGGGATCAAACACTTTTTCACAGCACAGTGAGATTAGGATGTAGGAGTAGCTGTGGCTTCTTCGTGAATGCGGCAGGAACTAGAGAAAGCCTTCTGCACTACAAAGCCCACAAAGCATGTTCCTCGATGTTCCTCTCACAGCCAGAAGAAAAGGAAGAACCTCAGAGAGTCAGAGAGAGAGTGAGAAGAGGAGTGGAACAGCCTCGGGGTTGAATGCAGAGTGAATTTACTTCATTATGGCTCTGTCCTGCTGATCAACTCCATCAGCCCTGTGCTCTCATCACACTGCCGGAGCTCGGCTCCATCTATCAGCGCTAGCAGGGGCCATGCATGTACTGGGGCAGAGACAGAGAGAGAGAGAGAAAGAGAGAGAGAGAGAGAGAGAGAGAGAGAGAGAGAGAGAGAGAGAGAGAGAGACAGAGAGAGAGAGGGGGAGAGAGAGAGAGAGAGAGAGAGAGAGAGAGAGAGAGAGAGAGAGAGACAGAGAGAGAGAGAGGGGGGGAGAGAGAGAGAGAGAGAGAGAGAGAGAGACAGAGAGAGAGGGAGAGAGAGAGACTCATTACTGCACAGCACTATGGAGGAAATCCATCACTTTTAGCCCAGTAAGATGCCGAGTGGCACAAAACGAGGGCCACTGACACACACACACACACACACACACACACACACACACACACACACACACACACACACACACAAATAATATTAGAGTGTGCACTCAGAGAAGTGTGTCTGGGTCTTTAAGTCTAGATGAGCGCAGAGGAGTAAATATTAGGGAGTAGACGGCATCTACATACACCCCCAGTCAAAACCGGGGACCACCAAATCACATCAAAGTTTACTGGTCACCACCCAGTTAGATGCCGTACAACTAATATTGAAATGCTTTGGTGACTCCACGACCGTGTGCACCGTGGCTGGCACAGATCAACGGTTTACTGTCACATCACACGTCCAGAAGGTCTGGTGTCAGATCAGCTTTGGTCTTCATTACAGACACTTCATGAACACACACTCCAGTTCTCTGTTCCAACAGGACGACGCTCGTCCACATACTGCTGCCGTCTCAAGATCTCGTCTAGAAGACAGATATAAAATATCAGTGAGCATCTTAGCTTCAACTTGCATATAGACTTCTGACTGATCAGAGAGAGGGGCGGGCTGATGATCAACCTGGCTACCTACTCTGACTGATCAGGGAGAGGGGGCGGGGCTGATGATCAACCTGCATACAGACTCTGACTGATCAGAGAGAGGGGGCGGGGCGATGCTCAACCTGCATACAGACTCTGACTGATCAGAGAGGGGGCGGGGCTGATGCTCAACCTGCACACAGACTGGACTGGATCAGGAGAGAGAGGGGCGGGCCAGATCAACCTGCATGGGCGACTCTGACTGATCAGGAGAGGGGGCGGGCTGATGCTCAACCTGCATACAGACCTTGACTGATCAGAGAGAGGGGCGGGCTGATGCTCAACCTGCACACAGACTCTGACTGATCAGAGAGAGGGGGCGGGGCTGATGACATCAATGACCGAGATATTGGGCTATTGAGGAAAATGAGAAGGGAGAAGCTGTTTCCTCTCTTTCTTTGCTCAGTGTTCAAATTTCAGAATAAAAGTCCAGAAATGGGATAATACTGATACATAAATAAAAAATAAAAATAATTAAAGACATTAAAGATTAATTGTATTCACTGTTTTATTAAGAACATCCATGTCAATCTAATCATTACAAACAACTATGAACTGTTTTTTACAGGTAAAACACAAACAATTAAAGATCAAATCTAAATTCGGTTCATATTTACATCTAGGATCTTCTAAAAATACCTCTGGTATGTGTGACTGTCTCCTATAAATACTTAAAAAAATATTTTAGGCAAATACAAGTATGTCGAACTATGGAAATATCCCTCACAATTGGATTCATGGGTTTGGACAGGAAATAATTGATGAAAATATCATTATTCTGTTGGGTCTGCGTTTACAGCAGCTGAAAAGTCAGTTCAAATGAAGTGATTTAGTGAGAACAGCTACAACAGGGGAATGGTGTTGGATTAATGAGCATCCAGTTCAGAGTAAAGCTTCTACATGATAAACTGCAAGAGTTCATAAGGACGGGAAAGAAAGTCTTCATCTGCAGTGATGTAATTGCACCATTACAGGGTGTGCAAAACCAAATGGAAGGAACTTTCTGTACAGTGAGAACAATAATACAAGTGTATATCAAGTATAAATATGCAAATGAGTGAATTAATGAAACCATAACTGAGCAGAAAAATGCTGCACGTTAAAGGGAGACACAGGCAAAACTATTGAAATGAGGTATAATGTAATTCAAAAGACATTTTAAAGGGTAACAAAAGTAAAGTTACTGAAACTGTATCAGAAACACAGTCCGGTAGCCGGTATTAAAGATCAGTAACAGTGTAGTTACTTCTGAAACTGTATCAGAAACACAGTCCGTAGTCAGTATTAAAGATCAGTGCAGTGTAGTTACTGAAACTGTATCAGAAACACAGTCCTGTAGCCGTATTAAAGATCAAAGAAAGCAGTGTAGTTACTGACACTGTATCAGAAACACAGTCCGTAGCCGGTATTAAAGATCAGCAGCAGGTAGTTACTGAAACTGTATCAGAAACACAGTCCGTAGCCGGTATTAAAGATCAGTAAATAGTGTAGTTACTTCGAAACTGTATCAGGTTGTCAGTCCGGTAGCCGTATTAAAGATCAGCAGCAGGTAGTTACTTCGAAACCGTATCAGAAACGACAGTCCGGTAGCCGGTATTAAAGATCAGCAGCAGTGTAGTTAGCCGGGAAACTGTATCAGAAACACAGTCCGCAGTCGGTATTAAAGATCAGTAACAGTAGTTACTGAAACTGTATCAGAAACACAGTCCGTAGTCGGTATTAAAGATCGTAATATGTAGTTACTGAAACTGTATCAGAAAACACAGTCCTAGCCGGTATTAAAGATCAGCAGCAGTGTAGTTACTGACACTAAATAGAAACACAGTCCGGTAGCCGGTATTAAAGATCAGCAGCAGTGTAGTTACTGAAACTGTATCAGAAACACAGTCCCGGTAGCTGGTATTAAAGATCAGTAACAGTGTAGTTACTGAAACTGTATCAGAAACACAGTCCGGTAGCCGGTATTAAAGATCAAAAGGTGTAGTTACTGAAACTGTATCAGAAACACAGTCCGGTAGCCGGTATTAAAGATCAGCAGCAGTGTAGTTACTGACACTGTATCAGAAACACAGTCCGTAAATGGTATTAAAGATCAGTAACAGTGTAGTTACTGAAACTGTATCAGAAACACAGTCCGGTAGCAGGTATTAAAGATCAGTAACAGTGTAGTTACTGAAACTGTATCAGAAACACAGTCCGGTAGCAGGTATTAAAGATCAGTAACCAGTGTAGTTACTGAAACTGTATCAGAAACACAGTCCGGTAGCAGGTATTAAAGATCAGTAACAGTGTAGTTACTGAAACTGTATCAGAAACAGTGCATAAAAGAAGCCTCATAAACATGAGTTTTACATCTTTGTAATTTGTGGGAACAAACAAAAAATACAGTGGTGTAAAACGCCGCTGTGCAGAAAAGCCCCCAGAGCAGCATCGTGCCTGCAGTTATTTCTGTAATAGCGTTATTGTTTACACAGTTTCCACAGAAATGTCCAGCCCAGATTGTGCTGACTGACTCAGATTAGATCACTTAGCTCCCAAACTCAACTATAAGTAGAAAAACGGAGGGGAGCGGGGAGGCACAATTAGATTCCGGCCACTGAGGACGAAATGAAGCTGCCTGCTGCCCACTGCTGCTGACTGCTGATTTGGACTTACAGCACTGCCTCTGTCTCTCATGGCTCCTCTTCCAGAGTCCGGCTGATGGGAATTCAGTACCCTTGCCAATAAAATGGGACAGTCTGGTCCAGCTGGGTCATAACATACTGGGTCAGAACATACTGGGCACTGGGTTTGGTGAACGTAAGCTCTGAGCTGGCCCATACTATTGGTCAGTGCTTTTCTATGGAACTGTGTCAGCAGCTGAGCTCACTCATTAGCAGGACCGTCTGGTCCTGGACATGACCAGACTTTGGACATGAAGTGCAAATGTCAGCATGTAGAACATGAAAGGAGTACTGTAGGAAATCTGTACCAGGAGTCAGACATGCCGGAATATGATGAAACATTACAACATTCCTTACATTCTTCTCTTTAAAATGGAAAAGCTGAGAGCTCATCACATTTTTCATGCTGCAAACTGCCACAGGTTTCATAGAACTCACACAGCTCTCACACAGCTCTCACACAGATCTCTCACACAGAACTCTCACAGAACTCTCACACAGAACTCTCACAGCTATCACACAGAACTCTTACAGAACTCTCACAGCTCTCAAACAGGTCTCACATAGAACTCTCACAGAGAACTCTCACAGAACTCTCACAGAACTCTCACACAGAACTCTCAGCTATCATACAGAACTCTTACAGAACTCTCACAGCTCTCACACAGGTCTCACACACAACTCTCACAGAGAACTCTCACAGCTATCACACAGAACTCTTACAGAACTCACACAGCTCTCACACACAACTCTCACATAGAACTCTCACAGAACTCTCACACAGAACTCTCACAGCTATCACACAGTACTCTTACAGAACTCTCACACAGAACTCTCACAGAGAACTCTCACAGCTATCACACAGTACTCTTACAGAACTCTCACAGCTCTCACACAGGTCTCACACAGAACTCTCACGGCTCTCACACAGGTCTCACACAGAACTCTCACGGCTCTCACACAGTACTCTTACAGAACTCTCACAGCTCTCACACAGGTCTCACACATATCTCTCACAGAACTCCCACAGCTGTCACAGAACTCTCACACAGAACTCTCACAGCTCTCACACAGCTCTCACACTGAGATTTGTGTCTGATTGGAAGCACAGACGGGTTCATCGGATTAAGTGAGCAGCTGCTAAAATGCCACAACAAAACTGATATTTGAAGCTGCCGGTGACTCTGAGTCCCATGAACCTCAAGGATCAACTTCTCGGCCACCACGAACCGAAGCTCACAAGCAGAAACGGTTGCAGGCGGCTCAGACATACATGAAGACTGATTTTCATACAGTCTTGTTTACTAACGAGTGCCGTGCAACCCTGGATGATCCAGATGGACGGAGTAGTGGATGACCACCATGTTCCTTCGGCAAAGTATACTGTTCCTGACAGACCTCTTTCTCTTTTAGAAGAACCGTGTCTTCTGTACCGTAATCATCCACATGAATGACCATGCATCTCATTCTGCGAGGAATAGCTCTGCCATTGGCTGCTCTGGACATGAAAGGAGAGAAACTCGTGGTCTGTTTGGAGAAGTGCAGTTTGACTTTTTCATTGTTGACAAAATACTCGGTAGAGTTTGATTGATACTCTTAACGGGTTGATGAAACATTGTACTGACTGTCATTTGCATTGACCGATTGGGAAAATCCGAGATCATTATTTGGAATGTGATGTACTGCTCTTGCACAGAGCTCACTTACGTCTCACCCAGCTCTCACACAGCTCTCGCACAGCTCTCACACAGCTCTCACACAGCTCTCGCACAGCTCTCGCACAGCTCTCACTTACAGCTGTAATACACTCTCAGCGAGCTCACACTTTCAGAATGCTCACACAGCCGTCGTACAACTGTCACACACAGCTCTCTCTGCTCGCACAGTTCTCACACAGCTCCAGACGCCCCAGAGGACAGATCTGGTTTCATGGAAGCTCACTTTCGGTTATCATTACTCATTTACCCTGATTGGACTGATAGTGGAGGAGCTGTTATTGATCGGCACTGAGGGTTCTGTAACGACGCTGTTCAATACATGCACAAATCTTCTCGCGCTGTCTGAACATCCCTCTCCCTGCTCCTTCTTCATACCGCTACCTCTTTATTCCTCTTTCTCTTCCCACTCTCTCTCTCTTTCTCCCATATCTCCACCCTTTCTCTCCCTCTCCATCTCTAACATAATCTCGCTCGCCCATGTTTTTATAGCTCCTCTCTCTCCCTCTGTCTGGTTCACCCAGAGGTCAAGTGCTGGTTTGTGTTGTTGTTTCTATGTGTGAAGAAGTTCCAGCGCCGCAGTTCCAGACAGTTCTAGGTAATAAAATCAGCAGCGATGCGTCTCCAACGTTGTGTTTATGATGTGGGGAAGCGCTTCCCCCTCCTGCGCTGAGCCATTCCCCTAAACAGAGCCCAGACCCCGCTGACTCTGTGTGTTCTGGAAGAGGGTCGGGGTCCTGCTTTGCCTCACATCATTGTCAGGTGAAGGGAGGAAGGAGCAGTTATGGTGGTCCCTGCTGTACCACTCTCCTCCACAGCGACCGCCATAACTGACATCCTAATCAGGCAGAGGGTTAGCAGGAGAGCAGGCCGTAATGAGGGTCTGGAGGCTGGAGGTGAGCAGGAAGTCTTGCATTGTGCCGTTCCAGAGCACAGAATCTATACCTAGAATAGGAGAAACTTGCATCCAATTAAAGTGGACATGAAGCACAATTTGCACCCATTAGGGGACATTACCTACTGTAACTCAATGAAAAATAAGAAAATCCCCAGAAATCGCTGCAAAGGGGACACTTGTATATCGCCCCTGGATGCAGCAATGAATTTTAAAGAAAGATGATCCCTCTGAAATGAAACACGGCTCTCCGTTGTTGGCTCGCTGCCCTTTAACGAGAATCCTCTGGTCATCCATGATGCGAGGGTTGGTATCGAGCACTTCTTACACGAGGACTCCGAAGAGGAGAGGGGTTTTGATTCGGACGAGCTGGTCGTTCGCTGGACCAACAAGTTGGAGTCCGAGGTTCCTACTGTGTTTGACTTTTCCTCTTATAAAGCTGGGGCACAGACTGTCCGGCCCAGTGCACTCCGAGAGAAGTAGCCATGTCTCGCAAGCGAAAGGGCCTGGCGACGGGCTGACCCAGCAGAGCAGAGAGTGGTTCAACAAAACCGCAAACTCCAGCTTTCTTCCCAGGACAGAAACGAGCCAAAGTCAGATCACGCATAATCAAACGATCTTCTGCTACCTTACTATCAACAACGTCACTGTGTAGCTGGTGTGACGCACCAGGTAACACCACCAGTGAGGCCACTATTGTGCCCATCTCTGTAATATGAGTAAAAGTGAAAGTTGTGTTCTCTTCCCTGCAACTTGTAAATGTGTAAAAATTAAGGTGTTTCATGTTCCACTTTAAACAGTGTTGTTCAATCGATTCCTCAGCTGTTCCCTGGGTGCCGTGGATAGGGATGCCCACTGCTCCAGGCAGGTGTGCTCCCTGTGTTTATCACCGTGTGGATGGGTTAAATGTGGAGGATACGTTGCCCGGTGGGCAGCACAGTGGGTCTCTATGCACGTTTACCTTTAATTCACTTGAACGTTCGCCTGTACTGCCTCTTGCGACACGTTGATGTTTGGCCTTTAGCAAAAACTCTATGAAGACACAAGGCTTTAGAGGCAGAGGCACTGTAGTGTGTCCTCTGCCTCTCGGTGTGTTTGGTCTTTGGGGTCCCGACTGTCAGTTTTATGTTTGTTGGTTTTATTTGCTTCATTACTGTGTGGCGTCTCCGACGGTACCATTGGATGGGTGATCGCAGGAGCGGGGTTTGGTAACCTCGTGCTTTTACGAGAGTAAACGACTTTGCCAAAGGCAAACGCATGGAGGAAGTGGTGAGGAATCCACTGTGCGCCGGGTTCGTAATAAAAAGAGATGTGTGGGTAATTATGTTTGTCGTGATGTATTGAAAGCACTGCTCTGAATGTCTGACAGCTGTGTGGTGCAGATGCTAGCGGACCTTTTGTCCACGGCAGTAAAACGGAAGCGGGTCATTTGAACAGGTAACAGCTGTTCACGGCTAATTTGTTCAATTATGCCGGGAGACGAGCGGACGCCTTTTTGAGGACCAGGGGACGTGGCGAGCGCCTGTAATTCTTGACTCGGGGTGGGAAGATGATGATATTGGTGGGTTACATCTGCAACATGCTGTTTTTCACGATCTCCAGATTGTTGAATGATGACTGATGAGGTTTCAGTGTGGTTTTAATCATGATTGTTTACCTACTTATTCACAAAGGAATTAGTCCTTAAACACAACTTGTCCCCCTGTCCCCCCCACGTCCACATCTTGCTCTACATTTACATCATCCGATGAGGTTTTGCGGCTGAAGTTTGCTTCAATATTTAGTTTTGCGCTGGAGCTTTGAGGTTAATGTTGCCATTATGTCATGGAAGCGACACCCTGATATCTGTAATGCAGATCACAACTGAGCCCAGAAACAGACGAACCAAAATCAAATCCAGAATAATTCTAGAAGGGCTGAGACCACGTCAAGATCATGACCAGCCTAAAGTAGGGTTGGACTGTTTCCAGTATATTCTGTTTGGTCGATTCAGAGACAGACTTAATAACGTTATCATCAGTTAACAATATTGATCAATTATTTATGATCACAGTCATATAGGCTTAAATATGTCACTCATTCTCTCAATCAGTCAATCAGTCAGTCGCTCAGTCATTCATTGACTCAGTCAGTCTGTCATTGACATACTGAGTCATTCAGTCATTTGTTGTCTCAGTCGTTCAGTCACCTACTGAGTCAGTCAGTCAGTCACTTACTGAGTCAGTCAGTCAGTCAGTGAGTCAGTCAGTCACTTACTGAGTCAGTCAGTGAGTCAGTCAGTCACTTACTGAGTCAGTCAGTCAGTCACTTACTGAGTCAGTCAGTAAGTCAGTCAGTCACCTACTGAGTCAGTCAGTCAGTCAGTCACCTACTCAGTCAGTCAGTCAGTCAGTCAGTCACTTGCTGAGTCAGTCAGTCAGTCAGTCACTTACTGAGTCAGTCAGTAAGTCAGTCAGTCACCTACTGAGTCGGTCAGTGAGTCAGTCAGTCACCTACTGAGTCAGTCAGTCATTCAGTGACCAACTGAGTCAGTCAGTCAGTGAGTCTGTCACCTACTTGGTCAGTCATTCAGTGACCAACTGAGTCAGTCAGTCAGTCAGTCAGTCAGTCATTCACTTACAAAGTCAGTCAGTCAGTCAGTCAGTCAGTCAGTCATTCAGTCAGTCAGTGTATGAGTCAGTGTAAGTCACTAACTTGCATTAAGTGAAGGGGTCAGAGTTTAGTCTTAAACAGCTCTTCATCAGTGACACTGTGCGTCTTCACTCCGTCCACAAGACCCAGTTACTGTTCATCAGATTCAGACGCTTCTGCTGCTCCTGCTGTAGGACCAACTGGAGGTTTAGAATCTGTACTTTCACAGTTCTTCATCCTCCTTTCTTACATTTAATTACATTTTACTTTTACGTTTTTAGTATCTATCACAGTCTCCGGTACGACTTTATTCATGTGACTCAATTTATGACGTTTATTCCTGACCAGCCTTACGGCTCGCAGCGTGATCTCCAACTCCGCTGACCTTCCCCTGCTGCTTTCTGCTGGAGCTGCTTTGATGAAGCAGCTCCAGTTTCTGCTGTATTTCTGAAACTGCTGGTATTGTCTCTGGAGTCAGGTCACCGCTGTTCCTCACTGCGCCTCGTCCACAGCTGCCATTCTGCTCGGATCTCCATATCCAGCTGTGATTCGGCTGATAACACCCCATCACTCTTGAGCTAACCGCCAGTCAGACAGATCGGACAATGGAGAGGAGGGTCAGAGGGTCCGTTTTTACCTGCACATCATCTGCCACTCCTATGCAGCATGGTGGTCATCTACAGGGGGACACGATGCAGGTCCACCTCCGCCTCCACAGCAGGCTTGGAGATGTCTTGGCTGATCCACTGGCTGCAAATGTGATGCTTACTGGCTGATGCATCAGATGATCAGATCAGTCCAGATCCAGAATGGAAGCTAGAGAGGTCAAACTGTTTTTCCAAGTGATCCTCATGTGACCGAACTCATTATTTGGATTTTCTCTGAACTCCATTGTGCAGAATAGCAAAGTGCCGATGGCTGTGTCCACACATCTAGATATTTTTAAAAACGTAGCTTTGTCTCAGCAATTTGATTTCCCATCCATGCAACTTCTTCAGGGTTAGATTTCTGACAATGCTTTACAGGGTGGAGTGTTTGGAGAACACATTTCTGGGTGGAGGTTTTTGAGGACATTGTTTTGGATGGAGGTGTTTGGGAACAGTCCTGGGTGGAGGTTTTGGAGAATGCAATATTGGGTTTTTTAGAATGCTCTCCAGGGTGGAGGACTTTGGAAAACAGTGTCCTTACTGCAGGTCAAATCCCACCAGTCTGGATTGTGAGACTAAAGTGCTAGATATTTTCACAGCTCATATGTATATATTATGTGGCTTACAGTGGCAGTGCATTGGTCCATCTCTCACTCCGCCTCTCTCACACCACTGTCTCCTTCTCCTGCTCCTGCAGTGGCATTGGTAGAGGCATCACGTCTCTGCGAGTGACTCCCTGCAGGGTCTGGATGACAGATAGGAGGCCATTAGCACGCTGGTGCCATTAATCGGCCATGAGAGTTTACCTGTTTAATCCACTCACTGCAGGACTGAAGTCTATCCCAGATCAAGTCACGAAGCAAAGCCACACGATGGGGCTCATACGTCCCAGTATTAAGCCGAGGGGGAGCGAGAGCTGCCCGACTTAGTTAACCATATTAGATAGTAGGTTGCAATAGTGGGTGGCGAGCTGACAGCGAAATCGAATTCCAAACCGAACAAGCAAGAAAATAATACACAGATCACCACCTCCTCGTTTCTCCTCTCACTGTCCACTACATCAGCTCCTCTGATCACACAGGAGGTCTTTGTAGTTCCTTAATTCCAGACTGTAGTTCATCTGCTTCTCTGTTTACTGTAAACAAGACACCAGTAGGTTTTCAGAAAAATCAAATATATCTATGGCTTAAAACATGGCCTGGTGGTTCGAGAACCAGCCTTGTGACTGGAAGTTTGCTGGTTCCATTCCCTAAACTGGCAGAACATGACAGTCCTTGAGCAAGACACATAACTCCCCAAGTGCTCCCTAGGCGTGTTGGATAGGGCTGCCCACCTCTCCTGGCATGTGTGCTCACTGCCCCCTAGTTTGCCAATTCACTAGTGTGTGTTTCACAATTAGGCCTTTTCCACCAAAAGAACTCTGGTTCTTGAACCGGTTCCGTTAAGGCTTATAAGAAAGCTTTTAGCAAACCATCCTGCATTTACACCAGTTTTAGTGGAACCGAAGATACGAGACAGAACACGTCATCAAAAGAGGGGCTGCACAGCATCAGTATCAGTAAATGGACGTCATGTAGACGACCTGCAAGCGTATGTTTTTCTGGAAAAAGCAACTTTTGGAGATTAGAAGACGAGACCGTATGAGACGAATGGAATGTCATTGATACTGTACAACTTGACACACCTGCAGCTGAAGAACCGAACGAACGTTCCAGGTTCTAGAACCTTTTTTTTGGTGGAAATGTGCCAAACGGTTCAAAATTAGGTTTGAGAACCAGAACGGAGGTCGTTCCACATTGGTAGAAAAGGGCTATGAGTGGATGGATTAAACGAGGAGTCTAAATGCACGTTTGCGACTTTGTGTTTTGTAACAGTGCATCAGGCACCATCAGGCACCAGTCAGTGTATCAGTACCAACTGGGTTTAATAGGTTTCTGAAGGAGCTTTTAGATCATTTCATAATTCCATTCAGCAGCACTGCGAACAGTTTCCATAGAATATTAGAGAAATGACACAAAACCCCTCAATGACTCTGTTTACGTCTCAGACGCTTAATTATGTCAACATAAAAAAGCCCCTCTAAAAGGGAAGGTTACGGAAAGCTGGCATAGAAAGCTCAAACCATTTGCATTGAAAAGCAAGGCGTTCCCAAATGTGTTTTCAGCCTGATGGAACTACTTGAAAAGCTACATGCAAGAAATTGGCAGTTTATTAAATATAATTAACTCCTCTCTCAGCCTTGGCTCTGTGTCTAAAAACTTTAAAGTGGCAGTCATTAAACTTCTGATTAAGAAGCCAAACCTTCATCCATGCTGGTAATCAAATTATCAAACCATTCCCTTTAAACAGAGTTCCAGAGAGAGCTGTAATTGATACGCATTAAATTCACGTCTGCATAGAAATGATAGATTTCAGACTGAAGGAGCAAAGCGGTTAATAACTTAAAGGGTCAGTCCTCTATTTTACGTCTTCCATTATCTCGCTGTCCTGTTTGGTCCGATCTACGCAAACGAGCTCTGTTCTAATTGGCCGTCCTGAACTGCAGCTCGTTTAAAGCAGCCTAAAAGGAATCTGTACACGTCACTAAAAGACCATTTCACGACCCGTACAACGCAAAAATCTAATTATTTCAACAGAGAATGTTATGAAGGAGTGTTAAAACTCGTACACCTGAACCTGAACCTAAACGTAACCCTAATTCTAACCTCTTATCATTATCCTAACCCTTACCGTAACCCTAACATTACCCTAACATTACCCTAACGTAATCTTATCCTGATTATAACCTTAACCGTAACCTAACCGAGCTCGGACCCTTACCCTAACATTAACCCAACCTAAACATAACCATTACTTAACCTAATCCACACTCAAACCTTAAACGTACCCTTACCTAAAATTAGGACAACTTGTCCCTCAGCGAAAACATCCTAACCAGGATGGACGCCTGTGTCCCCAATGCTCCCTTCTGTGAAATCCAAAATATGGTCATCCTGAAAATGTTCCTGTAGTGTAATGCTACAGCTATACTGGACCATCTGTTTGACCGGCAGTGTGGGTTAATTTACACAGGAGGCCAAAAACCAGTGGACTAACAAACTCCACCTCGTTGAAGCTGCTGGACGGTTGGTTGCGGAGACGGCAGCAGCTATTCTCTCACACAGTGAGCGTCAGAAATCCCTAACTTGCGAACATTATCAGGAGGTAATTTGTGCGAAGGCGTCGCTGGACGAACGCCACGTTATCACTGCTGAATAATGAAGCAGGAGAGTTTCCAAGAGCATTTTATTATATCTGAATGAGCGATGAGCGATGGCTGGCTGGATTAGGAGGAGCCTGGCTCAGCCAGGACATCTGGGCGAATTCCACTGAAGCCAAAGTTCCCAAACAAAGGAATGGAAATGAATCCTGATGAATATGTAGCACACAGGGCAGCGGGTTCCAAATGCCCAGCACAGTCCAGCACTATTTAGTGGTTTTCTAAGACGGATTGATACTGAAAAGAAGGAACATCGTCAAACCAAGAGATGCAGCTTGAATGTTCTCACTCAGTTCTGCAGATGGTGTGGTAGGGGTGGAGTGTTGATAGAGCGTCCAATAGCATCCCACACATCTTCAATCAGGGACAGGTCTGGAGATGAGACCGACCACGGCGTAGTATCTGTGTCTTCAAGACGAGATCTTGAGACGGCGGCAGTGTGTGGACGAGACGTCGTCCTGTTGTGTGTTCAGAAAAGTAGAACCACTGGTTGCAGAACCTCATTAACGTAACGTTGGTCTGTTAAAGTGTCTGTTATGAAGATCAAAGGTGATCTGGCACCCACACCAGACCTTCAAAAACGCTGATACTGGTGCTGACCAGTGTCTCCACCAAGACAAAAGCAGAACTTGTCACTGAAGATGACCATCTAGTCTGACCATGGTGATCCCATTCTTTTCAAGAATCAAGAGCAAACCAACTAATGTCTAAGGTTTCTAAAGGACAAGGTCCTCCAAAGTCCTCTGGAAGCATGCTCTAATCATCTGCATCTGATTCTCATTTTCTGAGTAGTAATAAAGTGAAGTGTCCTAACTTCTGTTAACTAAAGACATTTCTAGAGCAGTGTAGGTTCATTAACGTCATCTCTGAATACTCTTCAAACGAAGGTCACATGACCTTACGCTGCATGTTATATACATTGTGTGATTATATGCAAATTATATATAAGCAGTAAACACAACCTGCACCTTCCACTGAGAAGCTGCTACAGTGTTTAACACCGTGTGCACACACACATACAACACACAGAACCATGGAAGTGTCACACTACTTTGGTGAGGCGTCATTGCCCTCTAGTGGAAGACAGACTGCGGTGTCTTGGTCTGCTCGTGTCAACTGCTGAGTGTCCAGGAGAACATTTGTATAAATTCCATTTTTCTACTTTTATTTTGAACCAAATGATCATTTTATCTGTTACGTTGTTAGAATTCAGAAATCACATCGTCCCCTTGGAGCTGCATTTTCAGCGGGTCTGAGATAACGAGGATTAAAGTATCAGTGACAAATGGACAAACTTTGTTTTCCAGATAAAGAGTCTAAAATACACACACCTCAGAGTTCAGTCACAGAGTAAGAAGTGTGTAAATAACTCAATTTTTATCGCTCCAAGGGGACGACGTGTGGAGA
Source organism: Acestrorhynchus altus (assembly GCA_034509495.1). Classification (NCBI taxonomy): domain Eukaryota; kingdom Metazoa; phylum Chordata; class Actinopteri; order Characiformes; family Acestrorhynchidae; genus Acestrorhynchus; species Acestrorhynchus altus. Next base: position 27,455,838 of record CM067518.1, read on the forward strand.
TCACAATCAAAAAGTAAAAAACAAACACTTTTTTATCCAAATATCATTAATCAGTTGCAGAAATTCCTTCGGATTTGTGCTCAGTGAGCATAAAGTTCCAATTTTCCAACACGAAATAGAAATATTGAATCGGAGAGAAAAATCATTCTCAAATTCTCGTTTTTAATGAAGGAGAGTAATCTCGTTCAATCCTCTATAAAACAAGAGCAATTAAAAACATTTTCAGTAAAATATTTACATATTAACAAGTGACTGTGCAAAATATACATATACAATATACAATACATATAATATATATATATATATTTATAGATTTCATACATACACTTCAGGCTAACCTGCTGCTTTTTCTCAATGTGGGAAAGTGAGGCCAGCCTGTGCCATTTATTACAGTAATCACCTCGAGAGTAAAGAGAAGGAAAGAGAGCAGGTGATCGAATAATGTGCGATTTCATAAAACAAAAGCTCTTCTGAATCAGCTTCTTAAAGACGGGACAAACTCAAATGTGTATCATATGAACAATCGTAGAAGCTTATTGTCTGAAAGTCTGTGAAAATAGACGAGATTAGTATGTGCACTTAAAAAAATAGAAACTAGGCCTTACCCTCATAAATAGTCAGAATTAACAATGTGTGTGTGTGTGTGTGTGTGTGTGTGTGTGTGTGTGTGTGTGTGTGTGTGTGTGTAAGCAGTCCATAGTCACAGATTCATCACGGCTGAAAAAAGTGCAAAAGCAAACTCTGGGGATTCTCTCGAAATGTAAGAATCTTAGGTCACGTGATCGTATTATTTACGTTTCTTCATTAAAAGCGTGAGTCGTTCAAACATTCGGAGAAACCCACGCGGTTCACCTACATATATATACACACACAGTGCGCGTCCTCAGCACTTCAGCGCACAAAATACATAAATAATCTTTCAGGTCAAATAAACAACAATAAAGGCTAAACACTAAAATATAATCCCGACAAGTCATTGGATGAAACTGGAAAAAGAACAGATCTGCGTGGAAACACAGACTGGAAGATTAGATTATCGCTGATAACGAAGACTGATGCTACATGAGACACGAGTTGAAGGTAATTGCTTGATTAATTGCTCAGCCTTCAGACGTAATTATAGTTATATGGCTTATTTTGGCAGGAAGGCAACTTAGCAATTAAAAACAACATCATAAGAGTAAAAAAAAAAACACGTTCCAGTTAAAAGAACCACAGGCTGGATTTTAGAAAAGGCTAATAAAGAACCCTTAGAGATAGAAAACCAGTAGAAAACAGTCTGATCGAGGGTGTGGTGGAACTGGGGGAGGAGGGGCAGCAGGTTGGATACAGTCCGAGTTCTGTTAAAAGAGGTAAAAAACGTGTTCCGACCCACCGCCGAACGGGTTCTGCTGAAGATCTGTATTAAAAAGAGCAAAGTGGATCCAAAGTTTAGAAAAGAAGAGCTGAAGTGGACAGTTGGAGGTCATTGTTGCTTTTGGCCTCGGGGGCTGACGCTCAATTGTGCAGGAGGTGGAGAAATCGCTCACATACAAAACGTACGTACGTACGTGTGTGTGTGTGTGTGTGTGTGTGTGTGTGTGTGTGTGTGTGTGTGTACTCTTCTCCTTCCTGATCCCGTTGAAGTGCCTTCAAGTAAAAGTATGAACCTTCATTGAGGAGTGCTGGTACGAAGATGCCCTGGTCAAAAGGCTTCCTACAGGGGGATTCCACCACATTTTCAAAATTGCATAATTAAAGAATTGAGTCGTTCAGCACAGGTTTGGTGTGAAACGAGGACCTGCATGATTAGATTTCTACTCTGAAATCAGCCAATGATCTCGCAGGAGGTGGTGGAAGTGGTGGGACAAAGGCGACATCCCTGCTGGTGGTCCTGCAGTGCATACAGACTGAGGAAAACGAGAGACATGAGCTGAGAAGATCTCGAACAGATTTCTTAATCGGACTGAAGAAATCAGAGTACCGTTTGGAAAATCCCAGATGTGTTTACATTCCCTCACTAATCAGATTACTGCGGAAAATCAGATTCTGACAGAAATCCAATCCATGCGTTTACACGTATTTTGGGAATCTGATGATGAGAGAACTCCAGGTTTACGTGAGTCGGGCAATAATCAGACGTGTTCCTTAAAACCAGCGGATCGACCGGTTGGTCTGTGTTATCAGATTTCTTAATTGGAATTCTAGACCCTACTCCGATCTAGGACACTGTATGCTGTGTACATGTCTTGGGAACCCTCCCAAGGGATCAATAAAGTTCTATCCTATCTTCTATAATCAGAAAATGGCAGAAATCTGATTATGATGAGATCATTGCATCATGGAGGACATTTCTATGTAATCAGACGGCAGACTATTCGAAACATGAGCTAAAATTAAATCATTACTGAGTTCATGTAAACAAACTGTTGACCAGGTTTCTGAGAACAGGTCTAGAACAGGTTCTGAAAATCATATCAAAATGCTCTACAAGTTTGAAGCTCAGAAGATACATGTAGTCGATGCTTGTTCCCATGTCCTTCACCACCACGGTACAGACACCGCCAGCAATGCAGCCCAATTTCACACCAAACCCCCATCTGAACGCGCTTCTCCACCGACGTGGAACAGGTTCCAGTTTGTGAACCACCGTTGGGCACATTTCCACCAACAAAAATAGGTTTCACAACCTGAAGAGTTCATTCACAGCGGAAACGATAAGACGGTACGTTTTTCGTCATGAACCGTTGCGACGTTTGTGGGCGTGTCCGTTTGTACAGGAGCAGGAAGCAATGACGACACCCACGAAGAACGTACAGGGATCTGCTGAGGAACCTCGGCATTTATCTTTTTGGTGTTTCAGGAGAAACCCGATGCTGTGACGTATCATGTTTCACTAAACGGGCGTTTTCTGACCAAAAGAACGTGGGTTCCGTTCAGGCTGGTCAGTGAACCGTCCTGCGTTTACACCAGCTTTAGTGAAACCGACGATACGTCACATAAAACAGAACCTATGGTTCTAGAGCTCCTTCGAACATGGATCACCTCTTGGTGATTAGATGTAGAAGATGACACCGTGCGAGATCCACACTGGTGGAAAAGCGCCCCAAGGTTCTAATGAGCCCGAATGGAATTCGTTTGGTTGAGAAGTTGGAAGTGTCTGTGAAATCCCCTTTAAGGTCACTGTCTGGTTTATAATAAAAAAGTACTCCAGCATTTTCCAACCTTATCTGCTGTCTGCTGCACGAGTGGAGGTACAGGAACGTTCTCACATTATCCCAATTGATAACTGATCCCAGTACAGCTGGGGAGCGGCACTGTGAAGAGACGCCGTTCTCCCACATTTCAGACTCGATATCAGATGAACCTTCAAACAGCAGTTCCTTTAACTCCTGGAAGCGGAGACCTGGTTTGGGGATGTTTTTGGGGATGGTTTGATGATTTGTAGGAGACAGTCTCTCGTAGCAGTGAGTATCTCACTCACTTCTGTCTTCATTTAAGATTTAAAATATGTAAATAAATGCTGATTCAGTGTCAAATAAGGACTGTCGACCTCGTTTCTTAAGGAGCTCTTTGTGGTTCTATAATTCCAGACTGTAGTTCATCTGTTTCTCTGCAGACTTTATTCTCCTCCTTTCACCCTGATCTTCAATGATCAGGACCCCACAGGACCACCACAGAGCAGATATGATGTGGGTGGTGGGTCATTCTCAGCACTGCAGTCACACTGACATGGTGGTGGTGTGTTAGTGTGTGTTGCTGGTACGAGTGGATCAGACACAGCAGTGCTGCTGGAGTGTTTAAACACTGTGTCCACTCACTGTCCACTCTATCAGACACTCCTACCGAGTGTCTCCACCTTGTAGATGTAAAGTCAGAGACAGAAGCTCATCTGTTTCTGCACAGTTTGTGTTGGTCGTCCTCTAGTCCTTCATCAGTGCTCACAGGACGCTGCTCACTGGACGCTGTTAGCTGGACGTTTCTGGTTCTCGGTCCAGCAGTGACGCTGAGGGGTTTAAACACTCCAGCAGCACTGCTGCGTCTGATCCACTCGTACCAGCAACACACACTAACACACCACCACCATGTCAGTGTGACTGCAGTGCTGAGAATGACCCACCACCCACAGGGACAGACAGAGATAAAATGTTGGAGATGCAGGATTGCTTCCAAATGTGTGGTCTTCACCTCCAACCACCCCCCACCACTCAGGTGTCACAGCAGGAAAAACACAAACCTGCCGGAGGGGCTCCAGCAGTGGAGATGGGACAGACTGATGTCGAGTGTGTGTGTGTGTGTGTGTGTGTGGAGTGAGAGTGTGTGTTATTTGAGGAAAGCCTTATAAAGCAGGTGAGAGTGGCTGGTTTCTCGTTCGGTCTCCAGGCAGAAGAGCAGATCCCTGAGGTTAACTCGAGTGATGCGCTGCCGGGAAAACTGCCGCGAGCCCCCGGAGCCCGCCGCCACTGAACCAGCAGATACAGAACACACACCCTGCACGGACACAGAGAGAATCACCGTCACATACTGTATGATGCGAGTGTTGGATGTGTTGTCCAGCCCTGGGCTTTAATACCTCTTGTCCGGATCCGCCGGCTGGAGAATCCACTTTCCGCTTCTTTCTGGGGCCGATAGCAGCGAGCGCCGTCAGGTTCGCGTCCCTCTGCCTCATCTGAGCCAACTCCTGCTGCTGCATCTGTAACACACACACACACACACACACACACACACACACACACACACACACACACACACACACACACACACACACACACACTTATAATACGCTCGCTTCACAGAAATACAGCCGGTTTATATGTTTATATCCCGTTTGTCCTGCTACCTCTTTGGCTTTCTGTTTGAGGCGGAGCTGCTCCGGGTCTTCTTGTCTTGACCGGGACTGTAAACAAGAGAGATCAGTCGGTCATTACTCTGCTGGACACATTAACACATCACCTCATTACACTCATCCGTCACCACGACTACACAGGGCCAGTTCTGCGGGACGTTTTGATCGTTTCTCGCTCCTCGTTCATCTGAAAGTGGCACATTATCGAGTCACATACATCAGAGTATTCGAGAATCGTCTGAAAATAAGTATCTGAAATATCATCAAATATAAATACAGGCTTTAGATATTTGAATTTATATATAAATTATATATATATAAATATATTAATTTAACAGTGTTTTGATTAAAAAAACTAAGCCTGCAATTTTATCTGATATGAAACTGAACATCTCGTGTGTTCGAGCTGAACATGCAATCATTTTCTGTTATTCTGTCGGTAAGACTTTTATTTTGGCGGGTTGGAGTTGACCAATAGAGCAATGTCAAACGTAGGTGAAAAAGAACCTATAGATCTAATAAAAAAAGAATAAATAAATAAATTACAAACAAAAAGGAGAAAAAACTTGCCAAGTTTATTTTAATCAAGACACTCTGAGGCTGAATTTTATTTTTAATCTGAAAATGTATTTGAATAATTTAATTACAGACAACTGACAATGAAGTCCAGCAAAGCATTAACATTTTCTCTTATTATTAATATTTATATATTATCCTTTAATGGCACTAAAGGGGAGTGACTTGGCGTTAGGTTTGTTCCATAATGTTGTGTATGTGATTAATGACAGTGTGTGTGTGTGTGTGTGTGTGTGTGTGTGTGTGTGTGTGTGTGTGTGTGTTACCTTGGCAGCTTTCATCAGAATCTCTCGCTCCTGTTCTTCTTTCCTCTGTTTCTCCATCTGATCCAGCTGCTCAAAGAACTTCAACTGAGCACGAACATCGCTGACCTGCTCGTGTCGCTCGTCCTCCTGCGAGAATTAAAATAATAATTAAATAAGTTCCCGCCGTTTATTTTTAGTACGTGGCATAAAAGCACCCTCAAGATTTAATCGGTGGCGACTCCTCAGATCTACTGAGAAAACCAGGCCGAACACGACTGGTTTATTATTAACCAAATTAACCTTGTGGTTTAAATATTCATAAAAACACTGCAGATGATCACGGAGCTCACGTGTTACCTCATCACACACTCAAGCCCTCCATCCCCTCCAGCTCATACTCGTGTATACGGTTCTCAAACACGGCACTGCGTTTGAGGTTCTGTTTGAACCCCAGTGTTATGATTTCACAAACAGCAGGAAAGTATTTAAATTATTCACTCAGAAATCAGTGACTTTTATTTTGTAAAAACCTCAAAACAGCTTGTTTACAATAATGCAATATATTGATCTGTAACCCTAATTTTATATCACCAGGTTCATCATCATCATCATTACTGTGGTTCTGCTCTTTATGATTAAATTTTCTATTTGATTTTATTATTTAGTGGTAAAATGATGACGATTTTGGTTTCATTTGCTTTAATAACCAATTTGATTTATTATTGACTTGCTTTATTACTAATTGTTTACATACATTTTACATTATTTTATAGCTAATATTGTTGCTTTTTATGCTGATTTATTTTATATTATTATTACAACTTTATTTATTTTATGTAATTTTATTGGTAAAATTGCTGTTACTTTTTCATTAATTCAGTTATTTTTATTAATGTATAACTATTTTTGTTTCCAATTTACATCTGTTTCTATTTTATTTGACCTTTAATCTATTTTTATTGTCAATATTGTTGTTTTTTTTGTTTCTTTCATCATTTATTGAACTATTTTTGCTCATTTTAATTTTACCTAACATTTAAAACCCATATCTGCGTTTTCTTTTGAAGCAGGTTGTCTTTACCTTATATGGAACGTTCTTATGCTGGACCACCTGAGTCACTTTTTCTAGAAGGTTCTGCAGCCTCTGCTGTGTGGCGTGAGAGACGATGCTGATGACGTCACTGCCCACCTCCGAGACGCCATACTTTTTCCCTGCGTAGGGAGGAGATGAAGATGAGCACGTGCTCTTAAAAACAATGGTTCTGCAAAGGGTTCTTTGAAAGACAGCACAGATGAACCACTTTTGGTTCCATAAAGAATAAACCTTGTACATCCAGAGAAGCCTTAAAGGGTTCCTCACGCAGCCCTATGACAACCGATATGGTCCTTATTGTTTATCAAACAATCCCTGAAGATGTTTGAGGGTCTCACCGATCTTCAGTATCCTGCTCTGCAGGGAGCTGCTGTACAGGAACGTCTCGTCCTTACAGGAGCGGGTCACCACCCCCACCAGCTCAGAGTTGGTGGCCAGGATTCGATCGCTTTCTTCAGACAGGTTAACTCCAGCCATGGAGGCCACGTCGTTAATGTCATCGTCATCCCTTCAAATAAACACACAAATATGCAACATGAAATTAAACAGTCCAACCAGTGCATTTTTCTTTGACCACCAAACCCAGAGCCAGTCCATAATCCAGGACCAACTGGTAGATGATGTCTCCTCCATAATTTCCTCCTCTAGAAATTCAATTTTCTTCTGAGGAAGAAGTGGAGGACTTTGGAGCATTTACACCTCAGACACTAGTTTGGTATTGGTTGTTGAAGTGAGTGGGATCATCATGGTCAGATCCAAGGAGCTCTCTGAGATCTTCAGAAAGAAGGCTGTAGATGCAGATGAGTCTGAGAAGGGATTTAAAAAGATCAGTCGTTCCACTGTCCAGAACATCATTTACAAGTGGAGAACATTTAGAACTGCCCGCCCACATGACCAGATCAGACCATCCCACAAGTTCAGCCCAAGAGCAGAACCCCAAGATGAGTAAAGAAGATCCAACGATCCTATAATGTTCATCACAGACCTACAGGTAACTCTCACCACAGCTGATGTCAAAGTGCAGCTTCTACCATCAGAAAGAGACCAACCCATTTGATCTTCATGGAGGTGTTTAAAAAGGAAACCCTTACTGTCAGAAACATCAGAACAAGATTAAAGTTCTCCAGAGAACATCTAGACAAAGAGCAGGACTTCTGGAACAATGTACTTTGGACAGATGAATCCAAAGTACAAATGAAACAGCATTAGAGCAGAAGAACATCACAGCAGCTGTGAACATGGTGGTGGGAGTGTGATGGTTTGGAGCTGCTCTGCTGCAGCAGGGTGTGGAGATCTCTCCATCATAGAAACCACTATGAGATCTTTATTGTATCAGAGGGGGTCTGAGGAGAACGCAAGAGCGTCTGTACAAAGACTGACACTGGAACATCACAGAGCTGAAAGAATTCCGCATGAAGGAGTGGGAACGTCGTTCTTCCAGTCGATGTCAGAGACGGTAGACGGTTGTAGAAACATCTCACTGACATTATATCAGCCGAAGGAGGAGAAACAGCTATTAGAGCATTAAGGATCCCACGTTTTTCAAATGATGGAAGGACTTTCTTCAGTTGTGTGTGTAGATTCTTCCACGTCTCAGTAGAGTTACAGTGAAGATGTCCAGATGTCCTGTTTCTCAGGACTGTAAAATAACTTTAGATATATTAAATACTGCTGATCTATAATTCAGCACCGCAGTGGATCTGTGGGAAGCCCTGGCATTCACTTCAACAGCAGAGGCTTTATTAGTAATTTACTGCAGCAGCAGGTCCCCCACGGGGGCATCCAGTGGGTGTTAATGGGGCATCAGAGCCGAGATTTAAAACTTCCAGATATTTAAAAGCTGCCAAGGTGCTACTTTAACAAAACCCAGCCCGAGGGTCTCACTGAGAGTCTATGACGCTGAAATTGATTCAACAGGGTGTCTTCTGGAAGACCTCAGAATCAATGAGGATGTAATTGTGAAGACAAATCTTAGAGTAAGTACTTACTCAATGTGTGGGTCATCATAAGACATTAATCACTGAAGTGAAGCTCTGCAGCTCAGACACCCGTTTGAACAGGAATTCTTTATTCACCAGCTTCACCACCAAACACACTTCCAATAACTGATGATAACTGTAGTCTGATCTGATCAGTATTTATTGATCTTCTCATACAGAAGTGGTGTCTCTCAGGACGGCGTCGGGTTTAACGCAACACGCCAGACGTCTCTGCATGGAGGTGTAGAGGTTCCTAATGGTGTCCTGTGATGATCCATCCCATGCAGCTTGAATGTTCTCACTCAGTTCTGCAGATGGTGTGGTAGGGGTGGAGTGTCTTCAAGAGGAGATCTTGAGATGGCAGCAGTGTGTGGACGAGCGTCGTCCTGCTGGAATAGAGCACCGGAGTGTGTGTTCAGAAAAGGTAGAACCACTGGTTGCAGAACCTCATTAACGTAACGTTGGTCTGTTAAAGTGCCTGTAATGAAAATCAAAGGTGATCTGGCATCATATGAAATCACACACACAGCATGACAACAGACCTTCTGGACGTGTGACAACAAACCGTTGATCTCAGCGCTGACTACGGTGCCTCCACACAGATTCTTTGGTTGTGTTCGCCGAGACAAAAGTGGGACTCGTCACTGAAGACGTCCCGCTGCCATTCTGACACCATTGCGGTCGGTTGATTCATTCTGGGTGCAACTGTTTTTTAAACTCGGGGTTTAACATGTATTGCTGTAAACAATAAATTCCTGAGGCTTCAAATATGATACAAAATAAAAGTCCTACATACAAAGGCTGAATTTCCTTTCATAAATAACTGGTCAGGAGGTCAAATAAACACAAAACACAAATTCGTCATCGTGAAGTTTTTGCTTTGTTCAGCTCCGTGCTGAAAGGAAGTGCACCGACCTGAAGGTGCCGCTGCCTGCATCTTTCAGTTTGTTCTTCTGGACAGCAGCGGGTAGAGCCGGACAACCAGATACGGACATCACCTTACTGCCCACGGCAACCGCAGTCTTCAGCATAGAGCCTGAATAAGACAGAGATCAATGAAATCAGCGCAGGTCCATGAGTTTATAATCAGGAAGCAAAACGACCCAAAAGAAAAGTCCACGTGAAACTGTTTTAACCTCATTACATCAGATCTGATTTAGTCTGACTTGTACTTACAACTGATTTTTGGCTTTTTCTGATTAACAGCGTCAAACGTTCTTCCTTTAACTTACTGTCTGCATCCGTCGGCTGCACCCTCTCAAACTACTCGAGGTACGTCTGCATTTCTATTCATGTTTATACATTTTTCACCTAAAATTATGATTTAAAGACCACTATGGACTACTGCCTCCCTTTGAGGGTGAGCCTGTGGACCAATAGGAAGCGCTTCCCGGAGGCACCCCTACCCTGATCTTTCTCTGCCTCCAACACACCTGATCTCCAGCTCAACTCATCAGCTCATTAACAAGCCCATTAGAGCTGCAGTACTGTGTTAAAACCCCCGAATGAGGGACTGAACTGTCATTTCTGGCCATGGCCACAAGGTGGCAGCAGTGCTTTGCAAAATCATAAGCTACATTCCTCATTTTGGTACCTGTCGTGCAGGTGAGCTGCCAAACAATCGGTCATAAAAGGATCATTTAGGGATATTTAAATTTTAAATCTTAGACTTCACTTTCATTCTGGCACTGGGAAAGAACGGCCAGACCATTTAAGGTGGAACAGGAATTCGGAGAAGTGTCGACGTCTCCTGTTTCTCTCACTTTCAGACGGCAGATGGAGATGAACCGAGCAACCTTTCCTACATTAGAGGTGGATCATGAGAAAACGCAGTCCAGGAAAGAGCTCAACATTCACTCACCTGAGTGAAGCGTCTGCGGTCTGACCACAGTCTGAGGCGCAAACATACGTGGCTGACCCGGCCTGATTGTGACCATGGGCGTCTGGGCCAAGTTGACCTGAGGCCCTCTCACCAGCGTCCCCTGCTGCTGCTGAACAATCTAAAAACAAATGCAGACAAACACACGCGTTTTAACATTTAAACTGGTATGAAAAAACCGGCGTCGGGTTTAACACAACACGCCAGACGTCTCTGCATGGAGGTGTAGAGGTTCCTAATGGTGTCCTGTGATGATCCATCCCATGCAGCTTGAATGTTCTCACTCAGTTCTGCAGATGGTGTTTTAGGGGTGGAGTGTTGATAGAGCGTCCAATAGCATCCACACATTTTCAATCAGGGACAGGTCTGGAGATGAGACCGACCACGGCGTAATATCTGTGTCTTCAAGACGAGATCTTGAGACGGCAGCAGTGTGTGGACGAGTGTCGTCCTGCTGGAATAGAGCACCGGAGTGTGTGTTCAGAAAAGGTAGAACCGCTGGTTACAGAACCTCATTAACGTAACGTTGGTCTGTTAAAGTGCCTGTAATGAAGATCAAAGGTGATCTGACATCTACAAAACTGCACTCACACCATCACACCAGACCTTCTGGACATGTGACAACAAACTGTCTCTCCACCGAGACAAAAGAAGGACACTTAAAATGACCTGCTGACATTCTGAGCGACTCCCTGACGGTCTGATACGACACCACTGCCGTCTTTGGTGACGTTGAGACGTAAGAACAGTCGTTATTACCGTCTGTGTAATTGTAATGAGTGACCCAACAGCCACAGGACTGTCAGACATCCACTATCTACTGCTGCCAACAGTAACATCTGCATGACTGTTACAGTGTGCAGTACATCGACACGACCATCCTGCTCTCCAGAGCCCTACAATGTGACCACTCTCAAACTGTTCCAACTGCTGGAACTGCTTTCAGTCTCTTCTCCGCGGCGACTTCACCTGCAAACGATGCTCCAGCACAACACCACGACGGGACGGGACGACCATATATAGTCAGTCCATCCTTGATGAGTCACATGAAAGTTGAATTATTCGCACGTCTCACGGTCGCAGACCTACCCACCGAGTTCCATTCCTGTCGTTTGATTCGTGGTTCTGAGTCCAGGTGTCGGCCTGTGATTTTAGGAGACTTTGGTGTAAAATGTGTCCATTAATGGTGGAGTGATACGAGCAGGATGTCAGAATAGTTCAGATTCGCCGCCAAGACTGTTTTCATCTCAATGCAGTTCATCAGTGAAACTGACCTTTAAATGATTAACTTTGTGGAAAACTGAATTAAAAACGAATTAAATTTCTGTCGAATATAACTGTACACCCTCGACAGTTACCCATAAACCGCCAATTAACCGTTAACCTGCATTTTGAATGAAAACAGCGAGGGGTGCCGTTACTGCTGGACACCGAAGGCTGCAGTGGATACGGCGGGTTATCGGTACGAGTTTGGCGAAGTTACCAGGTTGGGTTTGCTCTGCGTGTGTTGAGGCAGGCTGATGACGGGTTGGTGGGTTGAGGTGGTAGGCGTGGTTGAGGTGATCGAGGTGGTGGAGGTGGTCTTGGTGGTAGCTGTAGGGGTCACTGTGGGCGGGGCCGTGGAACGTTGCGTGGTCGTGGATCCGCCGAGCACGGCACTCGTGAGCGCAGTGGAGGAGGGCGGGGCTGAGGGCTGTGGAAGCTGACTCTGCTGGATAAATGCTGCTGAATCAGGAGTCATCTGACGCAGCACGGGAAGACTCCTCTGAGAGAGAGAGACAGAGACAGAGAGAGAGACTGATCAGAGAGAGGGGGTGGGGCTGATGATCAACCTGCATACAGACTCTGACTGATCAGAGAGAGGGGGCGGGGCTGATGATCAACCTGCATACAGACTCTGACTGATCAGAGAGAGGAGGCGGGACTAATGACATCACTGACCCAAATATTGTGTTATAGCGGAAAATGAGGGGGGGGCTGTTTGCTCTTTCTTTGTTCATACAGTGCTCAAATTTCAGAATAAAAGTCCTGACAAGGGATAAAACGGATACATACATACATACATAAGTAAATAAATAAATATAATAAAGGATGTTGAGGTTGTTTTTTATTTTATTTGGACCACTGTCAAGTATTTTAAAGAAATGATTATCATGAATAATTAATATTATTTATTAATGTAGGATCTGCTGAGAATAACATTATCTGGTATGTGTGACTGTCCCCTATAAACGTTTTTCTTATTTATTAGCAAATAAAAGTATATCAAACTACAAAAACACCCCAAAAAATGGCCTCGGGTTCTAAATGTTAAAGGACTTTGATTGGAAAGGGGACAAAAACACTTGATCGGGACCTCCATAATCACAAAAAGCCCAAGAGTGTCCAGATCGGTCAGCATCACTGTTTATCAGCACTTATAACGGTCAATAAAATCCCTGTTAACATAATGAGTGGAGAATCGCAGGCTGACAGGCTGTGCTCTTAAAGAGACGAGGTCTAATCACACACTTGTTCAGGGAGCTCACGCCACTGATAAGACTAATTAGAATTTACGAGGAAAAGCCACAAGCTGCTTAGCTGTCATTAGTGGCCTTCCCTTCGAAAGGACCGAGGCCAGCGTCGCTGATCTGACCGTTACCTTAAGGAAAGGCACGAGGTAGGGCTGAGGTGAGGAATTCAGCTCTTTGTACAGTCTGCTGGTGAAGTCTTCTGCTTCTAGCTTTCCTTCCTATAAAAACACACAACCATCAGCGCTGCAGATCATCTAAAACATGCACAATCCACCATAACATTCCCACCACCTGCGTGTTCCGTCCCTCACTGTCCACTCCATCAGCTCCTCTGACCACACAGGAGCACTGTATAGTTCTACACTTGGTGGGTCATTCTCAGCACTGCAGTCACACTGACATGGTGGTGGTACGAGTGGATCAGACGCAGCAGTGCTGTTGGAGTGTTTAAACACTGTGTCCAATCACTGTCCACTCTATCAGACACTCCTACCGAGTGTCTCCACCTTGAAGATGTAAAGTCAGAGACAGAAGCTCATCTGTTTCTGCACAGTTTGTGTTGGTCGTCCTCTAGTCCTTCATCAGTGCTCACAGGACGCCGCCCACAGGACGCTGTCGGCTGGACGTTTCTGGTTGGTGGACTGTTCTCAGTCCAGCAGTGACACTGAGGGGTTTAAACACTCCAGCAGCACTGCTGTGTCTGATCCACTCGTACCAGCAACACACACTAACACACCACCACCATGTCAGTGTGACTGCATAGCTGCTCTGTGGTGGTTAGGGAACATGGTACCTAGTGTTTAAAGGGTTAAATGGATCTCCAGACGATGGTCAGCATTGTTTGCTGAAACATACCAGGAGACTTCTGACCAGCTCCTTCACATTAGCCGCCGTTTCTGAGGACTGTTTCCCGCTGGATGCCAACTTGATCAACGTGGACAGGAAGTTCTTACACTTTTTCACATTTTCTAATGTTTCCTGCAAAAGACACATGAAAATTCACAGCTTTAATTCTTAGAAATCAAAGTCCAGGCTTCATAACTCAGGATCAGAGTCACCTACAGACACGATACACAGATCACAAACAGCACGACCTACCCGAACTCACAGCTGCACGTTCAAGAAGGAGGGGCTGTTTGCTCTCTTTGTTACAAATTCCAGAATAAAAGTCCTCAGAAGGGATAACACTGATACATAAATAACAAAAATAATGTTGGTAGTTTAGGGATTTTAAATTTTATTTAGACCACAGTATATAAAATTATACCCACGGCTGCACAATATATTATTTTAGGACTGTTATCTCGATGTGCACAAATGCTGTAGTCACAATGCATGACGTGCATTATGTTTAATTAATAGACTTTTTTAACCAAATTGTGTTAATTTTTGGTTGTTTGTGAATTTCTATCCCCCTCCGTTTGGATTTTAGTTTAATTCCTTTAAGGAAAGACACCTCACGTACGAGTGATTGTGGAAAACATATTCAATACCTATGTTTTGATCTCAGTTTGTATCAAAAGGCATAAAATATTGCAATGTCAGCTTTCCAACATCATGCAGCTCCATTTATAATGATTATAAATATTCAAAATTTCCCTCCTTAATCATTACAATGAACTCATTAAAATATCAACATCTCAAATATTTATTTGGACCTTCTGAAAATAAGATGCTATTATTATCCCACTGGAGGAAATTTGCATTGTTACAGAAGAAATTACTCATAATAATAATAATAATAATAATAATAATAATAATAATAATAATAATAATAATAATATTATACCTTAATTAGAGGTAGGATAAGATACAGGACCGTGTGGGCTGTTCGTGATGGAGTGATAATATCTGGTGTGTGACTCTTTTCTTATTTTCTGCCAAATTAAAGTACGAGAAACTCTGAAAACAGTCCCAAAGTTAAAAGAGTCACAAAGGGATTATACTCTTAATCTTCTGTCAGTTGATTCCTTCTCGGTGCAACTATTTTCTGAAGGGTGTATTTAGCCCGAGGGATTAACGAGGGTCTCTGAAAGAGTGCAAGAGTTGTTTCTAGGTTGTGCTTCGTTGAAAGACCGTCTTTCTCACCGCGGTGGGGGCAGCAGGAGCACCAGCGGCAACAGGTGTGGTTCCTACAGTGGTCACTCTTTGGGCAGCAGCCACTCCAACCTGCCCTGGTGGAGGTGTGCCAACAGGGGGCGCTGGTGTCCCTCCCAACATTATGGCGTTCTACAACAAACAACAGAGAATATTAAACTGGCTGTTAAGGCATGAATTCACTTTTCCTTCAACCTCGATAAACCCAGACGAGCGATTTGTGATCTTTATTTCATAATAAAAGTCCTGAGGAGTCATTGATGAAAATAATGAATTATTATTTTAACATTTTATGCTGATAAATGACTTTTATGTGGGTTCGAAATCTAGTAAGTGCGCCCCCAAGTGGTACAAAATCTGCAACTCACACAAAATTTTTTTCTGTGTATAATATTAACAGTCTTGTTTGTTGCCGGGGAAACAGACCGGTCATTTTCTACACTACTCGCTTGTCTTGTCTACTCTATAATCCCTAAAAGATGGATTTATATAAATATTCATATCATTTTATAATTAATATAATTGTCCATTAGTGTCTCCAGATTCTCAGATTTTTCAGGACAAGTGGGAACCCTGTCCAGGACAAGACTTAAAGAACCAAACATGTCCTGGTTTATTACCATCTACAGACCCACAGATCTACATCAGGGCTCTCAACCTGGGTCAGAAACGGGTCGGTGTGGCTGCAGGTTTTCAACTTTAACGCCCAGGAACCACAGCCGGTTCCACTCGATCAATCGGCCAACCTTCAAACAACTGATCGCATGAGCTTCTGTTTGGCTGGAACGGAAGCTGCAGCTGCACCGACCCGTTTCTGACCCGGTTTGACATTCCTGCTCTACGTTATCGGGTGAATCAAAGGAGAAGAAACCTCGAGGACTCGACCTGAAGATACAATATGAAGGTTTGGCATCATGTGAAGATGGTGACAATATATAGGAAAATTATAATTCCTGCTGTGATGACATCATGGAGAGGAGTGGAGTCAGATGTTGGGGAAGTAAAACCACACAGGGAGTCTCCAATGGAGTGTGTGTGTGTGTGTGTGTGTGTGTGTGTGATAGACCTGCAGTAACGGGGGTCTCTGGAGTGCAGTGGTGGCCTGAACACCTGTAGGTACAGGAGAGGCCTGTTTGATTATAGTGGTGGGGGCCACCTGCCGTGTTATTAACTGGGTGCCGGGGGCCTGGAGGACACAGAGAGAGAGAGAGAGAGAGAGAGGGGACACAAAATAAACAAAGAAATCAACTGATTTATTAAATAAAGCCACAAATAAATCATGAGAAACGAGACCATCGGTTAATATCTCTTTACGAGATGAAAGCCTCAATACTGTCTACAGCCCCATACTTTTATTATGTAGAAACAGACTTTACGTTAAGAGTTACGAGAATCACCATTTTTATTTCAATCAGTAACCCGTCTCCTCATTTCTAACCATATTAGCTCCAATAATCATTCTCTGTGCAGCAAATTAAACAATATCAAGAGCTAAAATAAAAACCAATGCATGGCTACTCTTCTGAAACAGGCAGAAATGCGACTGTTACCTGAACGGAGGTAAGATGAACAGGTGGAGTGCTGGTGGGGGTTGCGGGTCTCTGTGCCATGGCGCCCTGAGACTGGGCCTGCATCTGGGCCAGAGTCTGCTGATGCATCATCAAGAACTGACCACTCTCGCTGCGTACCAGGACCATTCCTGTGTAAACCAACGCACACCATATGAACATTACAGCATTATAGAGCGCCCCCTACGCTTCCTGTAGTGTATTACAGGCTGTCAGAATGAGCGTGTGGATCATATGAACATTACAGAGCGTTATAGAGCGCCCCTACGCTTCCTGTAGTGTATTACAGTCTGTCAGAATGAGCGTGTGGATCATAGGATCATTATAGAGCGTTATAGAGCGCCCCCTACGCTTCCTGTAGTGTATTACAGGCTGTCAGAATGAGCGTGTGGATCATATGAACATTACAGAGCGTTATAGAGCGCCCCCTACGCTTCCTGTAGTGTATTACAGGCTGTCAGAATGAGAGTGTGGATCATATGAACATTATAGAGCGTTATAGAGCGCCCCCTACACTTCCTGTAGTGTATTACAGGCTGTCAGAATGAGCGTGTGGATCATATGAACATTATAGAGCATTATAGAGCGCCCCCTACACTTCCTGTAGTGTATTACAGTCTGTCAGAATGAGCGTGTGTATCATATGAACATTATAGAGCATTATAGAGCGCCCCCTACGCTTCCTGTAGTGTATTACAGTCTGTCAGAATGAGAGTGTGGATCATATGAACATTATAGGGCATTATAGAGCGCCCCCTACGCTTCCTGTAGTGTATTACAGTCTGTCAGAATGAGCGTGTGGATCATATGAACATTATAGAGCATTATAGAGTGCCCCCTACACTTCCTGTAGTGTATTACAGTCTGTCAGAATGAGAGTGTGGATCATATGAACATTATAGAGCATTATAGAGCGCCCCCTACACTTCCTGTAGTGTATTACAGTCTGTCAGAATGAGAGTGTGGAGCATATGAACATTATAGCGCGTTATAGAGCGCCCCCTACGCTTTTACTGTACTTGTATTTGGCTGATATTTTGATATCACGTTGTTGATATCTGAACAACGGTACATTTCATTACAGAGATTGTAACTGGTGTTGATTAATTAGATGAAGAACAACACATTTAGAATAAAATCACTGAACTCAATACTGGTGTTTTTCTTTCAAAAATGACAAAAATATTCTGTACCATGAAAATATCTTAACATTTGGGTTTTTATTACCATATTTCACACCAGTAATGATTACGTATGCGTATATAATAAAGACTACATAAAAGCTCCTTCCTGATCACAATATATAAGACACTAATCACAGTATCGGCTTTAAAACAGAAAAGCTTTAAAAAATATAATTTTTTCTTACAATTTTGACAGAATAATAATTTGAGATGCACTAGGATAGGGACACATCTTTATCCCTAACCTCTCCTTAACTTACTAATGAGGACATTTATGTTTACTTCCTTACATTGGAATGACTATTTCAGGAACCTACAGACTAAAAGTTGTCGACATTCACAAAACAAATGAACAGTTTCAGTTTCCACTGAATTATAATATTATAATAATGGTTATATTAATATTGTTGTTATTATTACTATTATTTTATGGCTAAAACTCCCCAAACTATCACTTTAATATGAGGCACTTCTGAGTCAGTGAGGACATGCCGGATACCTGGCGGGAGCTGGATATTGTGGACGCTAGGCTGGGTCTGCTGCGGTTGAGGGAGCCTTGGCGCGAGAACCTGTGGAGCTATGGCCCGAACAGCTCCAGTGCAAGCTCCCACAGCTGAAGCCATAGTAGTCCTGCCCCCAGTCTGCACTACTGGGCTTCTAATGGGCTGTACAACCGATGCAGGAGCTTGAGCCACTGTCTGAAGAGCTTTGGGCGAGTCTGCTTTGTGTCCCTGTACCACCGTTAACGTAGTAGGCAGGTTTACGGTGTTCACTCCAGCACTCAACACCAGGCTGTTGGTGCCATTTGGTGCCGTCGCCGTCACTTGGGTTTGCATAGGCGGCCTCACCAGTGCCACGGTGGGTCCTGTGGTCAGGCACGGGGCTTGCGTTGAAATCACAGTGGAAGTGTTCATCAAGGAGGTCTGAATGACCGTGCCGGGCAGCGTGGTTTGTCCTTTGAGTGCGCAGCCGGGACCGTTGTTGACCACCGTGCTAGAGGACGATTCGTGAGAGTTCACCATCACCACATTACTTCCATTCAGAGTTGCACTTATGGATGTCCCTCTCTGCCCACTCAGCAGTGTGTGGTTCGGGGTGGTCGCTGCTCCAAGCCCCTGTTTGAGGTGTCCAGGTGTTCCTACTCCTGTTGTGGGCACTCTTACTCCTGTTCACACAACATAAACAGAACCAGTCAGTGCTATCATTAAAGCATGTCACTGAAGATATAGACCAAGGGTTCACAGTGCTGGAGGGTTGGTCTCCAGCGAAGTTCGGAAGTTACCTACACACCCACCCAAACTTTGCTGTAGACCACCTCGTCAGGACTGGGGGGCCCCCATGAAAACACTACAGCACTAAAACAGTGGGTCAGTCACGGCCCCCATCAGACAGCCCGGGGCACTTCAAACAGGACCATGTCCAAGGGTCCACAGTTCTCCAGCAAAGTCTGGAAGTCCCACCCAAACTTTACCAAAGACCACGTCTCCAGGACTGAAGTGCTCTCATGATATAGACCCTGTGAGGAGTGTGTCGACATCACTACAGTACAAAAACAGTGGGTCAGTCATGCTCCCATCACAGACACCTGGACCAGATGTCCAGTTGTTCCTACTCCAGTGGTGGACGCTCTGGCACCAGCTGGCACATTCATACCTGTTCATACCTGTTTGCAGAACATCACCAGAACCCGTCAGTAAAGCATGGTTCTGAAGAAATAGACCAAGGCTCCACAGTTCTCCTGCAACGTCTGGAGGTCCCCTACACCCCCACCCCCACCCAAACTTTCCTGGAGATCACCTCTCCAGGACCCTCCTGTGTTTCCATGGAAACCCTACATCACTAAAGCAGTGGCTGGTCCCATCAGACAGTCCTGGGTTCTGTGTGGGGGGACATTTCTCCTTCGGTCCCCTACATCCACAGTGTGAATGCCACAACAGCAGCAACAGCAGAACCTGCTGAAGGTTCTAGATACCCAAGAAACCACCCATACAATCCCAAAACCTGCCCCTCCGCACTTTATGGGTGTGAAAGTGTCCCCCAGACTGAGAAACAGTCCGGAACCGCCCTAAAGAACCCCCAAAACAGCGCAGAAGTGAAGTCACCTGCTCTCTGGTTCTCCTGCCCCGGTCCCATGTTGTTGTTATGGCGGGTTCCGCCGCTGTTGCCCCCCGCTGCGCCCCCGAGCTGCCCCCCGGGGCAGTGGAGCCTGGCGGGTAGCTTCCCGGCGGCGGTGCCGATGAGCTGGGACTCCAAAGAGCCGAGCACAGCGCTCACAGCGCCCTCGTCCAGCTCTGCGTTAAAGAAAACATCGTCCAACAGCTCGGAGCCCGCCGCCATCTTTCTCCTCCCTCTCTCCTCCCCTGCGCGCCCGCCGCTCCGCCGCCGCTGATTGGTTGAGGCGGAGCTCATGCGCCGCCGCTGATTGGCCGTATGCACATTTAAAAGTCTCTGTTGACCGTTTGGGGGAGAGCCGCTGGCTTCGCCCGCGTTTTCCTTTCCTTCCCCGACTGTAACTGCGACCGCAGAGCCCCCGCTTCATACGCCCGAGTTTAAACGGCGTTAAAGCGCCGGAATTAACGAGAAAAGCCACGCAGGCCGCCTCACGAGGCATTATTTTCTATTAACCCCACCCGTTTTCGTGCAAGCCACGATTGGCCGCGGACGCTTGTTTGCGAACTGCCAGCCAATCCGAGCGCGGGGGCGGGACGGGTTCAGCCAATCGTGTCGCAGGGGGGCGGGGCACAAGGCGAGAGCGGGGTTTTTACGGAACACAGGTGGGAATAAAAGATTTAGTATAAATTAAAAAAATGAATAATATTTAAAATAAATATGTTCCACAGGATAAGCACGTGTTTTGTTTTATTTTATTATATTGTATTTATTAACTTTTATTTACTATATTGTGTTATTTTATTATTTATTTTAATTTAATTTTATCATATTGTATTTTATTTTACTTATTATATTTTATTATATTTTTATTTTTTGTATTTAACAATACAATGCAAAAATAAATTATGTGCATAAAAATGTTGAAGTGCATTCATTTAATAGTAATAAAGAAAATATGAAAATCATATTCATATGTCTAGATATGTCCACATGGATGAAGCTGGTCATACAGGTTGACTAGTTTGATCATGCTGATTGACTAGGAAGGTCATGCTGGTCATGCTGGTCAGACTGGTTGACCAGATTGGTCCTAATACTTACACTGGTCATGATATCTGTTCCAATTGACATTTCTGGTTGGCTTTACCAGGTTGCCTTTTCAGGTTGCCACCACAACCTACACTATACTGGTCAAGAGCTGGTTAACCAACTAAACCACAAAAACCATCAGTTTTTATCTTAACTCTTTATATGATTTTGCAAAGTTTATATGATACTTTGCAAAAATAAAAAAACACAAAATAAAAAAATAAATAAAAAGCAATATTTTTGCAGCAAAAATGGGAAATATTCCTAAAAATACAGATACATGTTTTACTTGTTTTGTAGTAAATATAACCTGGCGACCAAACGCCGATTAACATGTAAAATGCGCCGCACCTGCACGCAAATAAGGGGGCGTGGCCTAGCCGCCCAGGTGAGTCCCTATAAATGACTTGGGCGCGCGCCTTTCAGCGTGTTTGCGCTCCTCGTGCAGGTGGAGATGGGTGTGTGCGGGCTGTGAGGGTCCAGCAGTGATCGTCTCCAGGCTTGTTATTGGTCAGCTGTGGTATTGAGCAGATATGAGCACCGGGACGCCTTACATAGGCAGTAAAATCAGCCTGATCTCCAAGGCTCAGATCAGATATGAGGGCATTCTGTACACTATTGATACGGACAACTCCACTGTGGCCTTAGCTAAGGGTGAGTTCCCCTTCCACCTTAAAAACCCTGCTGCACTGCTTAAGGTGGCACTGAACATGCAGAAAGTTCCAGCTTGGATTCTCTGTGTTCCTTTGCTTTTAGTTTTCAGTCTTGTGTCCCTGGTAACCCACCTGTCAGGGTGTGTCTGGGTAGCCTAACTGGGAACCAGAAAGTTCTGCAGGTTTAGTGATGGGACCAGAAGGTCCCACTGCATGTGGGCCTAGACTGTAGCACCTCTCCATGTGAGTCCCACTGGCAAAGCCCAAGCAGCTGCAGCACCAGCAGAACCTGTAGAAGTTTCTAAATACCCAAGAACCAACCCACACAATTTCAAAACTTAGCCATCAGCACTTATGGGTGTTAAAGTCTCCCCCAGGCTGGGGAACAGCCCGGAATGACCCTACAGAACCACCAAAATGGAGTAGAAGTGAAGTCACCTGCTCTCTGGTTCTCTCTGGTTCTCCCTGCATGTGGGCCTAGACTATAGTCCCTGTCAGTGTGAGGTTGAGTCCCATTGATGAAGCCCAACTGGGTTCCAGCAACCTGTACAAGTCCACCTGGAACCCACCTTGCCCACTTTGCACCCGTGTAAGCCCCAGGAGGAAGCCAGTTGGCTTGACCTTGTCCCTTATGTCCACCTAAACCCTTGGTGCACACTTTCTGGCAAACCTTGGACCTCAAATGTCTTAACTTGAAGTTTAATTAAGAAAAGTCATGACTGTTTAGTTGATGACCATAATGATCCAAAATAATGTATGTTTTCTGATGTAAATTTGTCCAGTGCGGTCCTATGGGACAGAGGGACGACCTACTGACCGGCCTGTGCCACCGAGGGATGAAGTCTTTGACTACATAATCTTCAGAGGAAGTGATATTAAGGACATCACTGTTTGTGAGCCTCCGAAGTTGCACCATAGCTTGCCCCAGGACCCTGCGATTGTTCAGGTAGTGATGTAGGTGGTGGCGGTGGCAGGTTGGTCCCTTAAGTGGGGCACCTGTTATTGGCCAGTTTACACAGGTTCCTAGTCTTCGTCATTTGGACGCAACACCTAGTTCCTAGTTCATCATTGGGTACAATGTAGTACAAGGTGTGGTTTGTGGCTGGTCAGTTGTGGTGTACAGACACCTGTGATCAGCCAGTCCAGACTGGTCCCCAGTATCTAGTTGTTCTTGCTTCCTTGCACAATTGGTTTGACTAAGTTGGGATTTTGTTACCACATCCTCCAGGTCAAATGCCAAACGTAGACCAACTGCGTCCTACAGAGAATATTTTACTGTTTGATTGGTTAAGGACAGGAAAGACCTTAATGTTTAGACACCTGATCATTCTGAACCTGGAATAGAAACTCCAATCTCAATTCAGTAAATAGAAATGTACATAATATAATTGTGACAGGCCTAGATACACGGCATACTTTATCAACTTGATATAGAGTGGTTTGTACTATTGTTGCTGACCCTAGTATTGTCCTTTTTTTTTTTGGAAAGGGAAAACGATTTATAAATGGTTGAATTATTAGTTTAATGTGGGCAGAATTTTCAGATTCATTGTCTGATTTATTAAAATGATGAATTTTAAAGGCTGTAACTGCATTATTATACTATATTCTCATCATCGTTGGCAGAAACTGGGATTGTGTGTGTATAGAGTCGAAATAATTGACCGGCCTGATCTCAGTTTATCCTCTTCTACCCGTTTATAACTGGCAGAGTCGGTGATCTTTCTTTGTTGTAGTTCAAATCGAACCCATTTTATGAAGGAACTGCACTCTGGACAAAAGTACTGGGACACTTGCTTTTCCTCTTCCAAAATTAAGGGTATTAAAGGCTTATCCTGCTTTTGTTGGATTAACTGTCTCTACTGTCCAGAGAGGACTTTCTACTAGATTGTGTTCAATGACAAGATAAGTCATCAGCAAGCCAACTCAAGGACTTGATGGGATCTTTCCAGAGAACACAGTTGCACTGCTCCACAGCTCAATGCTGGGGGGCTTTATGACCCTCTAGCCCATGCCTGGTACGAGACATGTCCTATTCTATTGGCAGTACCTCTCTACAGGGACTAGACGCATGTCTAGTCTTAAAACAACTGCATTTATTAGAAGGGGGTGTTCACAAACATTTGGACATGGTGTATATGTGAAGGCCACAACAGAGCTGCCCAGGTAGTTGGCACAGTTTTGACTTGCTGGCATGGAATGCCACTTCTGTGTTTGGTTGAAGTGTGTGTGTGTGTGTGTGTGTGTGTGTGAAGTCCTATTACTCTGACCTGTTAAGGGTTCGATGGATCTACTGTCCCAGAAATGACATTTTAAGACCATTTCACGCCACTGACGGTGATAATTTAGTAGCATAGTGATGCAGAAGCTTTTACTAATTGATATAAAGATCTTGGGATGTAAATATTTGAAGAGGGGTTTAAACCGACTCATTCAAGAAAGGTCCTGTAGTGGCAGTGCGAAGTGCACGTTTCACTTTCTGACACTAGTGGGAGCCTGTGAGTAAGGTATGGGTATTGGTGCATAATGCTGCATGGTTAAGTCACCCTTCCACCACCATCTCCACCACCCATCATGCAGCGTGCATATACTCTCTGACCGGGGTTACTTTAGAAATGGCTGTGGGTCATGCAAGTCCATTTTAAAGGTGGGGGAGATTCTGAAATCATCATTTTGATTTATTGTGAATTAGGTTTGATATGATGCATCTGTGTAAACCTGTCACTTGCCCAACTCACAGATTTAATTACCCTTTAATCCCCATCCTTTCTCATCTTTCCCAAACAATACTGAAGGGGACAGAGTAAGATTTGATCTGGCAGTGTGCTAATAGGACTACAAAATGACTATTAGTCAAATAATCTGTTTATTAAAGTGAATAAATTGGATTATAAATTCTTGATTAACGTGTAGCATTTAAAATTGGCCTTATTCCTGTACATTTCAATGAAACAGCCCTAATTCAGTTTTTCTCCTAGAAGTTTCATCTCCATTATCTAACTTCTAAAATTAGTAACTGTTTACCCCCAAAATCTCTCAGTTCTGCAATATCGTAAGAATGCAAGGTAACACTTCATGGCCTTGGCTGGAACGGATGCAGCAATTGTTCCACGAGGCTGGTCTCTGACTCCTGATCCAACTGAAGAGTAGTTGTCAGCCTCCACCTCTGGTCTGAATCGTGACGAGCACTATGTTATGCATTTGTTGTATTACTGACTGAGAAACTGTGGTCAGACTTTGGCTTGTTAATGCTGCTGCTGTTGAGGACCTTCACTTGCAGGACGAACTTCCTGAACGTGGCCTCTAACGTACCCTAAAGGCAGCGATGGTCAGGTTTAAGTGTTGTTAGTGGGTCTATGGACACTTATTTGCCAATCCAAATGGGTCCCAAATGTCTGGTTCCTGTAATTCCTTTGCTGATTGGCCTGAAAGCCCGTGGTCTTGTTCGGTTGTGGGATGTGTAGTCTTTGACCATATTACACAAACCTTTCACAATTAATGAGTTGCTGATCTTGCTCAGAGCATTCAGACTCTGAAAAGGACTGTTCTGTGAATGGCAAACGAGTGCATTGAGTGGTAATTATAGGAGTCCAAGCACTGGACACCCTTATGGCACCAGTATAGCACACATGCTGGGTGGTGTTTTTAGGCTGGTCTTCTGTAGGGTCTCAAACTGGGCGAAATACTTTCCTGTTTATAAAAATACAAATTTTTATACTGGTTTTGTCAATTTAGTGATGCAGCTTTTTTTGGTTTGGTGTTGAAGGTTAATCTGTTCTAATGACTCTTCTCTTCCAGTCCTCTGTGGGGAGCTCGTCCGTATCCTATGGTCCTCAGGGAGGTTACAGTCCCTATAGGAGCATGATGCCATCCTATAATCAGCTGGCTGCCAGCTCTCTGCTCAACCAGCAGTATGCCGCTGCTCTAGGACTGGGTAAGCAAGTGACGTGAAGTGGTGTCGGAGCTGTTTTTGAGTTGTTGATGAACAGTACGTTTGGACACATCACTAATGTCCTCTCGGACCAGTTTTTTAAAAGCCATTTTAATGATGAACTAATTGCTGTAGTTTGCTGTTTATTGTGTGACTTGTCAAAAGGGCACCACCCTTCCTCTTGTGACACCCAAGATCACGTGTATATACTTGCGTGTACATTATATTTAGCCAGTACTATGTAATATTTAGAATATGCCAATTTAAATTTATTAATTTAATCTCTCTTGGATGTGCCATCAGCTGCTCTTTACCCTGCTGCAGGTCTGCATGGTCCTCCAAGAAGGGGTCCGATGGTTGAACAGGCCGTCCAGACGGCTCCTGTGGAAAAGGCCGTGCCAAAGAAAGGTTTGCTTGCAACACAGCAGCAGGGGAGAGATGGCGGACGACTACAGAGAGGTGGTAGAGGAAGCCCCCAGACACAGCGCGGTGGTGGGCTCAGGAGTAAGAATCCAGTTTCTCTGATTATTGGGGTGATATTTTTTTTTATTATTATTTAAATGCTACAGTATAATTAAATGGACAGTATAGTGTCTAGTTTGGCGCACAACGAGGACTGGTCTGACCATTGGGTCTGACATAACCTCATCGATGCCTGTTCTTGGGTGCCAGACATGGGGTGGGGTTGAAGCTGAGGTTGGGAGTTGTGTAAAGTACTGTAAAGTTGATTTGTATGCAAATGGCCTTAGGGTTTGAGGCCAGACATCCCTGATTATCTTTCTGACCAATAGATGTGACCATCACTCAGCGTGGAGATTCACAAGGGCAAAGTCAAACTAATGACGAGAACAGACCACCTCAGAGGAGGAGACAGGGTAAGTCCCTAACTAGGTTTTAGGGTCCCTTTTAAAATGAATTTCCACTTGGCATTCATTCAGAGTCTTCCATTGCACAGGCAATCGCAGGTCCAGGAACCGTGGTCGCGGTCAAATTATTGTCGGCACCACAAAGCCCACCACCCTCCAGTTTGAGTCGGACTTCGACTTTGAAACGGCTAACGCTCAGTTCAACAAGGATGACCTTGCAAAGGAGCTTCAGGACAACCTGAATGTCAAAGGTTGGTGATGGTTCCTGTTCTTTAATTGAGCTAGACTGGGATACGGTACCTGTTCTTTCACTATAGTACGGTTTCTGCTCTTGAGTTCACCAATGTGGTGAACACGCAAAAGTAGCCCCACCCATGGCTCTAACTGCATGGCTCATAGTTGCTTCAAACCGTATAAGCAAGTCTTGCAGGTTGTTGAAGCGTTTGTTCGGTGTACAGTTGGCTCTGTTGCCGAAGCTTCGATTAGTTTTTCCCAAGCTTTCAAGTTGGCTGTGTTGCAGAAACTAAGGAGGACAAGGTGGACTCTGGTGTGGAGACCCAGAGCAGTGAGGGAGCGGTGGAGGAGGTGTTGGGCCCAAAATGTTTTTACAACAAGGCAAAGAGCTTCTTTGACAACATTTCTTCAGAACTCAAATCAAGGTACTGTTGGGGGATGAGGGGGTCCTCAGTGTTTGGTTTGGATGGATGAAGGGTGTAGGTCATCCCGACTCACTAACTGCAGTCTAGTTGCACATGAAAGCCGACTCACGACAATCTCGAAGTACAATTTTAGAGACAGGTTAGGTCTTTTATTGCCCTTTAATAAAAAGAATCAACCTGATTGGTTACTGATCAGTTCTGAGCACAGTATCCAGAACAAGCTGGAAAATCTTGTTTCTTGTGTGTAGTCGGATACTATCTCAGATTTATTTTTAAAACTTATTTTCTAAACAATTTGAGCTTCAGTTTCTTGGATTTTGGTTCCTGTTCAGAGACTGGAGGCCAATCATCTTCAGTGGCTCTGAATGTGATTTTAATTTTGGTTGAAATTTGACTCTAGGTTGGGTTCTGTTGCCGATCAATGGTTACAGCAATGTTTGGTCAACATTTTGAATCATGAATTGAGAATCTTCAATCCTCTAGAATTGTTTAACTTCCAGCTGAATTCTATTAAAATGTAGAAATAAGAATTTTACTGATTTTAAATGAAAGCTGATGACCCTGGTCTCTGTAGACGTACGACCTGGGCAGAAGAGCGAAAGCTGAACGTGGAGACTTTCGGGGTGCCGGGACGTTTCCTGAGGGGCCGCGGTTTCCGTGGTGGTTTCCGAGGGCGACGGGGCAGAGGGATGAACCAGCGCATGCCCGTTCCGCAGGCTGTGGGCAGTGGCAGGCTGTGAGAATCGGTGAGTATTCCAGAACTCTGCCCCTTACCTTTTTAAGGGTTCCTCAATCCTGATTCTGGGATATCAGGATGTTGTGCTCAATGTTGCCATGTGGGGTTGATTTCTTAGAGCTGCTGCTGTGAAAGGAGTGTGATGAACCCTTATTCACGGAGTTCACAAACGCAGTTTCTTTTGTAGTGTCTGAGTCCTCAAACTGGTGTATCGGACACTGCTGATGAACTCGGCAAAAAGCCACCCGTTATCAAACTGAACTAAGACTCCCAGACTTCTGATTCACGCATCACGATCAGGGTTGAGTCCGGCATTGGCTGTCCGGCACGTCATTCAGAGCACCAACTGAAAGCATCTCAGCCCGTCGGGAAACCCCAGGTCATCTGACACACTGTCTGTATACCACAGTTTGAGAACCACCAGAATAGACTCGTACGACCCATTGATTTAGTGTTTATGATGAACGTGATAATTCTGGCCTGTTTTGGTAACTTGTGAGTTATGCAACTCATCTTGCCTTAATTTCCCTGAGGAACAAACATACCTCTGATAAGATGTTTCGAACATCAGATGACCGGTCCAGTTATAAACTGTGCGCCACTTTAATTCTGTCGTAAAGCTGTCTTGGACCTCATGTCCACAATCCACATAAGATTGAGTTTCTGAGGATAAACGGTCATTTTTAGTGTAGACTCCGGACTACTGCCTCCCTCCGAGTTGGGCCTGCAGACCGAGAGTGCTTCTCAGCCTGCTGGTGGTTCCTGCAGGTTGAGGAACCCTGGAGTAGTGCAGTTGGGTGTCTTTAGTGGAAAAGAGGCTATAGTGGCAGACCTGATGCTTTAATCAGACTGGACACATGATATGGGTTAAGAGTTGGCTGCCAGATTTCAGCGCTGAAGCTGCTTTAGATGCTTTTTACGTTTTGTTTCCTCTCCTGCAGATGTGAAGGCCTCGCCGGACTTCGACTGGGTTTCGTGTAAATACGTTTCTCTTTATTTTCCTGTTTGTTTTGGTTTCATCCACTTCAGCTGTTTCGAGTATTTAAAGAAAATACAGATTCAGGCTTTTGTTTTCAGGAGCAACGCTGCCCGTGTTCCCGGGCAGTTTTTCTTTTGGGTTAACGGCCAAGAGCTGCTGCTGCTACGACGTCTAATGTGAAGCTGCTTTGATGAATGAATTGCACGGAAACTGAAATGCACTTTATCGTATGTTAAATTCTGAGAACTGCATTTTTATTTATGCTTTCTGATGTAAATATTGCTGGAATTGTAGAATGTAAACGAAGACTGACCAGGTCGGCCTTTGTCGTGTTCCCCAAATATCAGTTAAGTGGTTTCTTTTCTTTTGTTTTCCTTTATTGGTTCTGTAAGAATGGATGGGGACTTTGTACAAAAAGTACCATTGTTAATAAAATGGATAATGGCTGATTAATTTGGGGTTTGAGTGCATTTCTTCTTGCTGGTCCCGTAACCGCTCGGCCGGTGGTTTAGACGGTGGCGGCAGTTTTCTTTTTCTTCTCCGCCTCCTCCTCCTTTTCCTTCTCGATGGCAGCAACAATGTTCTCGACCTCTGCTGGTTCCAGAATCTGAGGAGATAAATGTGGTTTTAACGGTGTGGTCTGAACAAACAAACAGGTTGTCTGTGTGTAAACAAACCTTCATGCCTTCGCCGCATTTCATTGTTGCCAGTTCAATGTTCTTCCCGCCTGACTGAACCACCTGAAACCAGATTGGTGATTATGAACATGTATCAGAGAAACAGATGAACTACAGTCTGGAATTATAGAACCACAAAGAGCTCCTTTTGTGATCAGAGGAGCTGAGGGTGGACAGTGCGAGAGTAGAAATAAGGAGGTTATGGTTGTATATCATTGTATAAACAATTTTCTTGCCTAAAGAAATGAGTTGAGGTTCTATGTCTCAGCTCTACAGTCTGAAATTTGGTGAAGACATGAAGAAAGCTGAATTGAACAGGTTAAGTTTATGGTTTCTTTGCAAGCCAAAAAAGTTTTGCTGTCCACTCAGGGGACAGTATCTGTACCTCTAGAAGTGCTCGGACAGCCAGTTTCATGGCCAATTCCTCCGACTCCATCTCCTCCTCTTTATAGTTCTTCTCCAGGAATTCACGGACTGTTTTGGCTGATCTCCCGATGGCATTGGCCTGGAAAAGACAGCCGTGTTAGAACCTCCAATGGAGAAGCCCAGAGGCTTAATATGGTTACTGGACACTACATTGTTGACCCCGCTACACCAAACATAGTGCATCACCTGGACTCATGAACTCTCCAGAATGGCCCTTGAACCTGTTCTGGATTTGTTCCTGATGGCACAAAGCATTATCCTGCTGGAATTTGTCAGCATTGTCTGGGTTCTATGATTGGTTCAGGTGCACCAATGGACCCAAACCATGCCAGTAGAATACACCCCACACCAGTATGGAACCAGCCTGTAATGGTGCTCGTTGACACCTGGGGTTCATGGCTTGGTGGGGTTTGAACCCAACCCTAATTTCACAAGCCCGGGTTAAGGCATTGTGTCTGGTGTTATTGTGTTAACAGAGGCACTGTGGTGGGTCTTCTGCACTGAGCTGTGGGATGTGTGGTGGTCCTGCACCGAATGTGGACGTGTTCCCTGGCAGTCGCTTGTCTGTTCACACAGACGATTCTAGCCAGAGGCTGCAGGTCACCGTTATTAAGCACGTGGGCGGCCACCGCACATTACCACTGTGGGCGGTAATGCCTTATATGACAGATCTCCAGAGTACAGTCACTCAGGGTGGGTTTGGAGTGAGTTTCCCATCATCAACGTTCCATGTAAAACTCTGAAGACTTGTGTAGATTCACTGGTGGGTTTGGAGAGTAAATAAAATGCTTGTGTTGTCATGGCAACCAACGCCTGCTGCCAGAAACTGGACTCGCTAAGTGTCTGTAGAATGAGCCACAATTTCACACCAATCTCCCACAGTTACAGAGCACCAGTGAGCTGCACTTCACAGACGGAGCAATGAAGGCATCTCCATGATCCAGGTCAAAAAACAGACAGGCAAACCGATACAACAACGCTCAGAACTCGAGTTAAACATTGGCCTTTTCCATCGACAGAACTCTGGTTCTGTACGGGCTTATAAGAACGGGACAACGTGTCATGGCTGATGAGGACAGACGAGTAATTTGTACAGTTTATTTTCAGCTGTATTGATGAACAGTTTCAGAACAATGTCTCCTACCTTCCAGGCGTGGTACGTTCCAGAAGGGTCAGTTTGATAGAGGTGTGGCGTTCCATCAAAGTCAAATCCCACAATCAGGGCTGAAATCCCAAAAGGCCTCCGACCGTTACTCTGCGTATAACGCTACAAAACAGCAGAGGCTGGTTAGACTACCGGTTCTTAAAGCTCTTAAAGGGTTAGAACGTTCATACATTACATTCACAAAAGCATTAGGACATTTACACCGTCCCCCTGCAGGAACCTTTATGGACAGTCAGTGTAGAAACAAGCTAGTTATAATGTTGTGGCTGATCAGTGTATATTGGTTTGTGGTGGAATGAGGTTGGGTCACCTGTTTCATGCTGGAGATGTAGCGCGTGATGTACTCAATGGTAACAGGATCTTCCACGGTCAGTCTGTGGCTCTGACACTCCACCCTCGCTCTGTTTACAATAATCCTCGCATCTGCAGTCAGTCCTGTCCACCACCAAGGCAAGAGTTAGACCTGTTAGGGTGTTCCTAATAAAGTGGCTGGTGATGAAGCAGAAGGTAGTGTTCCTAATAAAGTGGCTGGTGATGAAGCAGAAGGTGGTGTTCCTAATAAAGTGGCTGGTGATGAAGCAGAAGGTGGTGTTCCTAATAAAGTGGCCAGTGATGAAGCACAAAGTGGTGTTTCTAATAAAGTGTCCAGTGATGAAGCACAAGGTGGTGTTTTTCAATAAAGTGGCCAGTGATGAAGCACAAGATGGTGTTTCTAATAAAGTGTCCAGTGATGGAGCAGAAGGTGGTGTTTCTAATAAAGTGTCTTACCTGCAAATGCCATGAAAACGTTGTCGTCCAGTGCGCATATCTTCCTCACGGTCCGGTCGTCCTGAAGCATGGCTGCAGATTTCTTCTCAACTCCGAGAATCACGATGTTTCTTCCTCTCACTCCGACCTGCAGGAGAACCACACAGTCATCAGTCCTGTAACCTGGACCTACAGCCTTAATGGGTTCTTCAGAGAATAAAGAACGCTCCATCATAACACTCTGACCTCACTGTCCACTCTATCAGCTCCTCTGATCACACAGGAGATCTTTGTGGTTCTATAATTCCAGACTGTAGTTCATCTGTTTCTCTGCAGACTTTATTCTCCTCCTTTCACCCTGATCTTCAATGATCAGGACCCCACAGGACCACCACAGAGCAGCTGTTATGTGGGTGGTGGGTCATTCTCAGCACTGCAGTGCTGCTGGAGTTTTTAAACACTGTGTCCACTCACTGTCCACTCTATTGGACACTCCTACCTAGTTGCTCCACCTTGTAGATGTAAAGGTGGTGGACATCTCTGGTTGGTGGACTGTTTTCAGTCCAGCAGGGACACTGAGGTGTTTAAACACTCCAGCAGCACTGCTGCGTCTGAGAATGACCCAGCACTCATAACACCTGCTCTATGGGGTCCAGTGGAGTCCAGTGGGGAAGAGGTGATGAAGGTGTGGGGGTTCAGGTACTCACAGCAGTGGAGCCTTTCTTCACAGCCTCCTGAGCATACTCCACCTGGAACAGGTGACCATCTGGAGAGAAGACAGTGATGGCTCTGTCGTAGCTCATGTTCTAGTCCCGGGTTCTGTTCTGGTCTCTGTCTCTGAGAAGTAAAAGTGAAACTGCTTTGACTGAATGAAACAGCAGATGTTCCGGCGCCCTCCTTCGGCAGCGAGACGCAACTGCATTCGAGTCCCGCCCCCTCCACTGTGATTGGCTCCCACTGTGGATTCAAGGACGGTGATTGGATGAACTCACCTGAGGAGCTGCTTCTCATATTTAACGTAAGAATGAACGTAGAAAACACGTGGGGAAATGTATGCGACCTAATATTAACTAGTCAGTAATTATTTTATGTCTAATTTTGGACAAATAATTATGGTTTATTATAAAATATTTACTACTTATTGTCTATATTTGACCCATTTTTCACTTAATTTCCCATTGATCAAAAATGATCCCTGTTTTCCATTTTAGATAAATTATTAGGAGATATTTTCTTTATGTGACTAATAATCATCTCATATTTTAAAAAGAATACATTTCATTCACATATAAATTTAATATTTTATATTATTATTATTATTATTATCATTATTATTATTATTATCATTATTATATAATTTCATAAATGTGACAATGAATCAATATATATATAAATATATTACAAGATAAATATTTATATTTATACCTTTTTTTATTTTTTTATTTATTATAACATTGTTATTTATTGCATATTGAAAATAATTGGTTTAATTCATCTATTACAATAACTAGTCATTATTTTAGGGAAGCTTTAAGGGGGAAATATTAAATGTATGATATAAATGCTGCAAATGATGTAGAAAATAATTGTTTATTTCTAAAATGTGATTATACTGTAAAATATAAAGTGTAATTATTGATGTATGTAGAAAATATGTTTTATATTCACTTAAAATAAAGTGGTTATTAATAAAAAAAATACATGTTATTACTCTCATATGGAAATAAGTGACAATAATAATAAGAATGATATAGGATATATCAAATATAGGATATAAAAGCGAATAATTTAAATTAATTAGTAAATCAATAATAATTTTGCTTATTTAAGGGAAATAACTGGTAGTTATTAATGTAATAAAAATAAGTAATGTAATTGTATAATAATAATAATAATAATAATAATAATAATAATAATAACAATAATAATAATAATAATAATAATAATAACAATCATAAAGGGGGAATGGGGTCTAGGGCACTCAGTAGGGAACTAGGGTCAGTCATTGTGACGGATATTTGGGACACAGCCCAGTTTGCAGTCGCGCATGCGCAGTGCGCGAGCGGCGCTGTCGTGGACGGACTGTACTAAAATCAGGTGGTCCGTTTATTTACCCTCGGGGGCAAATTCATCTCTTACACCCCGGACACACACCCCGCCTGCGGAGCGCGCGCTGCACACCGCGTCTCGCGCATCCCCGGGGTCTGTGTGTGTGTGTGTGTGTGTGTGTGTGTGTGTGTGTGCGCGCGCGCGCGCGTGCAGAACATGTCAGTCACGTTCTCCTCCACGCGCCCGAGGGGGAAAGGAGAGGTCACCCAGCAGACCATCCAGAAGGTGAGCTGGAGGAGATGATGGGGATGCTGATGATGATGGGGGTGATGATGATGGGGATGGGAAAGTGGTGGTGATGATGGTGGGTATGATGCTGATAAAGTGATGGTGATGATGATGGTGGTGGTGGGAAAGTGATGATGGTGATGGTTGGAAAGTGTTGGTGATAATGGTGGTGATGATGATGATGATGATGGTGGTGGTGATAGTGGTGGGAAAGTGATGGTGATGATGGAGATGGGAAAGTGATGGTGGTGATGATAGGAAAGTGTTGGTGATAATGGTGGTGATGATGATGATGATGATGGTGGTGTTGGTGATAGTGGTGGGAAAGTGATGGTGATGATTGAGATCGGAAAGTGATGGTGGTGATGATAAGAAAGTGTTGGTGATAATGGTGGTGATGATGATGATGATGGTGGTGGTGGTGGTGGTGATAGTGGTGGGAAAGTGATGGTGATGATTGAGATCGGAAAGTGATGGTGGTGATGATAAGAAAGTGTTGGTGATAATGGTGGTGATGATGATGATGATGATGGTGGTGGTGGTGATAGTGGTGGGAAAGTGATGGTGATGATTGAGATCGGAAAGTGATGGTGGTGATGATAAGAAAGTGTTGGTGATAATGGTGGTGGTGGTGGTGATGATGATGATGATGATGATGATGATGGTGGTGGTGGTGGGAAAGTGATGGTGATGATGATGGTGATGATGATGGTGGTGGTGGGAAAGTGATGGTGAGGGTTGGAAAGTGTTGGTGATAATGGTGATGATGATGGTGGTGGTGGTGGTGGGAAAGTGATGATGGTGGGAAGGTGATGGTTGGAAAG